>CM066031.1:178060069-178244833 GCA_033557465.1 Ichthyophis bannanicus
AGCTCTCCGGCTCTAACCCCAATCAGGGGGAGTTTAATGGTGGAGGGTTGCTGATTGGTCCTGTGCCCGATGGCGCCTTCTAATTTGAATTGCAGTTGGGCTCCTCTGATTGGGCAGGAGCCCCAGAGCGGAGAGGAGACTGGCTTCCAGCTCCCCGGCTCTAAACCCCGAATTAGGGGGAGTTTGATGGTTAGAGGTGGCTGCTTGGTCCTGTGCCAGATGGGAACCTTCAATTTGAATTGCAGCTGGCTTCCTATGATTGGGTTGGAGCCTCAGAGCGGGGAGGGGACTGGCTGCTTTCCCGCTCCCCGGCTCTATCCCTGATCAGGGGGAGCTCTGAATGGTGGTGGTGGTGGCTGCTTGGGTGACAAAAATGAAGATCTAAGGGTTCTTCCTTTACGCTGGGTGAGTGTGTTTGAAATATGTGTCTATAGTGTAGGTCAAACCATGGTGTTCGCAAGAAAGTAAATTGTTTCTTTTGTGCGTAAAGAGGAAGAGGTTTAGGTCTCCCAATTTGGCTGAGCATCATCTGTACTGAGGTATTTGTATATGCAGTTTCTAAGATTGTGGAGAGGTTCCTCATCTTTGGGTATTTTGCGTGCATAGGCTATATGAGGCTGACTTGATGGGTTCCTGTTAGTGATCGATATACTGTTGCATTCATCCAAGCTATATGAGGAGATTGTGATACATTTTAAAATTGGTTGCGTGCAATAACTGAGGACCCTTCCTCCTCTGAGTGTGAATTCCTAAGGGGAAGCTCAATGTAACGTGTATAGTAGGGACGGAGGTGGTATAGATTGCACAGTGAGGGTTGATAATTGGGTCGTGTATCCACATAGCCATGTATTCGGAGATACACATGGAAGGCAATTCAAATCGGGACAATCTCCCAGCCTTCTTCCAGATATCCAAAAATATGGATTGGCATGAATGTGTATCTGATTCTGCACCCAATGAGAGCCAGGACATTCCGGGCAGTGCAGAATCGGGCACTTAGGAAAGCTAGACGGGTCACTGCTTCTGCAGCGTGGGACGTCTATCCACTTCCCCTGCTAGCCCTCCCTATGCTCCTGCTGTAAGGCCCAGTGCCAGTTGTCTCAGTTGCCATCTGCAGGGGGAAAAGATGCCAAGAAGGAGCAAAGAATAGGCCCGATATACCCAATAGATTTCATCCTCAATGCCTGACTCTCAAGGGGGTTTGGGGGAGGGTTTACCAGGGGGCGATATCGGGTGGGAAGGGTGTCACCTGATGCTTCTCCTTTCTTGGGGGGGGGGGGATCCTTCCTGGTGGGATCACCGCCAATCTATGGGTACTTTTCCACCTTTGAGACGGAATACGTCCCACGTCCATCTGCTACCAGCTGAACATACATGCTGTGACCGTGTATAGGCTCGTTACGTCCAGGTTGTGCGGCACTCACCCCTGCTCTTCCCAGCTCTCACACTGTTGCTGCACCCTCCCACCCCCAAACCCCAGGTTTCCCAACACAAAGGCCCTGTACATGCAGGAGCGTTTAGGGGCAGAATAGGCTCACAAGAGAGATAACAAGGGTTATACCATCCAAACCGGATACCACATCCCCGCTATTCCGCTGTGCAGAATTACCCCCATTATGTCTAGGCTCTTTGCCGTCATTTATATTATCTCTGATTGTTGGATTTCGGTTGTTTCCCTTTTCATGCGAGCGTACATTAATTAATGCACATGAAGAGCGTTGTGATTTAGTGTTGAGTACCTCCCTGTGCTGTTTGGTCTATGCTGTTTCAGGGATTATATGCAATTAACCTGGTGAGTCCTCTTGTAGATCTGGTTATGATTGTAGTGTCTTTGTGGTCTATTGTTCCATAGCACATATTATCGGTATGTGGGTAATGTGGTCACATGTGCGCGAGGTAATATGTTTGTGCTGCGGCATTCGGTCAGTTGTTAAAAGTGTTATGATGCGCATGGTTTAGAAAGCCGGGAGATGTTACCATTTTATTGTTATGTTTTTTAGCTGCAGTTGTGGTGCTTTTTATTCTTCGCGCTCTCTAAAGTGCAGCGTTTATGTTTTCCCGGCTATTTGAATGGCTGCCTTGCCAACTGACCTTGGCTGCTTAACCCTGTTTGTTTACTCCAGTACCCTCGTGTCCACTCCTTCGGTTTCCACTCCAAGGGCCACATCTAAAGAGACCCTTTGGCATGGCCCTTAGGCGCACGGTGCACCTGAAGCGCAGTTGTTTTAAAGGTCTCTCCATACAAAGGATTCAGCTTGTCCAAGCATGTGGTATTTTCAATAGTATCATATGGATGTGAAAGTTGAACAGGTGAAAAAAAGAAAGACAGGAAGAAAGATCGATGCTTTTTGATATTAAGTTACTGGCTAGAATACTATGTATACCATTACGTCAAGCCCTAATTACTAGTATACCATGTACTGACCTAGACGAAAACCCGTCCCCCGTACTAGCGGAGATCAATCTAAGATTTCTTTAGAAGCTCAGATGACAAAACTTGGCTTTCATAGTTTTGGACCACATCCTTCGAAGAGAGAGATCATAGAAGAACGAGACATCATTCTTGGCAAAGGTTAAAGGCAGGGCCAGCCCTTAGGTCTTGATACTTTAGGGTGAACTTCAAGCTTTACCCCACTGTTTCCCATCTTTCCTCGAAAAGCTGCACACTGCTGATATTTTAATGCGCACACAGCCTGACAGAAAATTAGGGAGGGGAACATTGCTTTTAACACCGTCCTCTGCCTGTAATGAAGAAAATCTATTACTTTTAAGACTTTGAATAGGCGTTGATGTTGCTTGCCGCTTTCCAGAAATTGCCACATGCCCCATAAGAGCGACTGTCTAGTTTGCCTAGTGGGCTGGACCGGACCTGGTCCTGAGAGAGTCAAATGCGAAAAAAGAGGAAGTAGCGCAGCAAAGCAATGGATGCAACCTATCAATAACAGGGACAGGCTATGGATGTCATTCTCATTAACAATGAGCTGCCTGACTTGAATGAACTGAACAACAAACTTTAGTGAGCAACTAAAGACACCATGAGGGTCGCCCATGAGATCTGGTACCAACCACACATCGACCGGAAGCAATTTAACAGACAACCCTTTGATCTTTATCTGCAACACCATGTAGGCCTGGGTGGCATGACCAAAATGTTCCGCGACTGTGAAGGAAAGTGAACTGGAATGAGCTTGCAGAGGTGAAATACAAATTTGCTAGATTTGGTCCATCGGAAATTTTTCAAAGTTCGCCTAGGAATGAAACTGTAGCAATACTATCATGTGTACAACTAATTCCCAAGGATATGAGGCCTATAATAACAGTATGTGTCGAGAAGCTGATGGTGCCCAGAGTGGGAATTCACTGCCTATCCTCCTAACCAAAGATGGATCTGGGGGCAGATGTTGAGCTATCTGCTGTCCAGAAAAAGATCTTGTTATCCTTGTAGCGATGTGAGGCCCAGTTACACTACCAGGCTGTTGTGGCTGGATCCGAAGCTCAACCAATCCAGGACGAAGTCCTGACATAGGCAAATTGCCCTAGGGAAGGGATGGGCCAGACTTGGACTGAGGGGGATAAAAGATCAAAAAGGGGAAAATCGACAGACCGTTTCAGCTGCAGAGAGATTAAAACAATTAGATTGCTGAGGCATCTCAAGGGAATGTATAAGCGACTTAAGATTTACCTAGGGGTGCCAACACGTCTGGGAAGACAGCCCTCCTGTGTCTTTCATAGCCGGACTTTATCACTCTCTCTTAATATTATGACGTAAATTTGCCACCAACAAAACCCTACTGCAACACCTTGTCTTGAGAGGAGGGATGTGGACATGATTAGCACACAGCTTGCATGCTTGGTTGGTCCTGTGAGCATTTGCACTTGGTATCAACTTGCTGGGGAGGGATGGTCAAGGATCAGACGGTCTCAGATGACTCGGTGTGCATGTATGATGTCACCTCCAGCTCTATGTCTCGCTTGTGTGTATTGGCCTGGATTGGTGTACAATCACTTGTTAGAGAGTTAGTGGCAGGGACTGGTGGAAACATACTTATAAAGAATCATGGGAAGCATCGTATGAGCTGCCCAAAACCTAGCTCAATCCTTACGTTGGAGTGGAAATCTAATTCACCTCCCAGGCACTTCCAATATCTCAATCCAGCGATTGCATGCTACCCTCATTGATTCCCGAAATCACGATGAGTCCGGTTGCCGCAGGACAGTAGAGGCGCTAAACGCTGACGAGTGTGTTAGCCTGTGGGTGAGACACAGAGCGATTAATTAGTGGTGGCAGAGGACCCAACACTGACATTGGGCAAATGAGAGCCATGGTGCACGCTAAGGCTGGTCAGGGAACCTCGAGGTGTGGTAGCACGGCACACGAGCATGTGGCGCCCTACACCATTCAACTTGCCAGCCCTATTGCTGGAAGGCTGTAGCCATGGCCACTAGGACTCCAATCGACCCACCACGGACAAGGCGAGCAGTCCATGGCAGGCCATGTGCTCTGGCCCAACCAAGATGGTGCTGGTTGGGACTTCTGAACCTCCTGCCAGAACAGTTGTTGTGGGAGGAGAATAAGACATGGCTAGGATCATGTGTTGCCGAAGAGCATTGATGGGGCCTGTTGCTGTTGCTGAGTATGGACCCCCCCCCCCCCCACGACCCTACCACTGAGAAAATATCAGCAGGCAGACGCGTGCTAGTGGACCCGAGGGCGGTGGAGGGCGGCAGCAACAGGTGAGGCTATGCGTAGGTGGGGAAGGGCGGAGGGCCACAAAGTAAGAACATGGCGAGCATGGGGGAGAGCGGCATGGCCAGGTGAACTTATTTGCACTAGCCGGTGGCAGAACCCTTGGGCCCGCTCTGCCCCGGTTCACATTGGTTTGCTACCCTGGACAGTCATCTTGTCTTACTTCTCATGGAGATCACAGGAAACCAAAGACTATGCCTATAATGTCATAGATCAATAAGAATAATCCAACAAATGTGACTCTTCTTTTTGACAATAGGGCATGCAGTAACTCTCAGTAGCCCTCTTTCTATAGAACCCGTTCAATTCTTGTGGTCCTCCATTAGCAATTAATGCACTGAAGGATAGAAACTGAAGGTAAAAATATAATATTAGATGACTCAGGGCATCTGATACAATTCCTTTATTGGTTATAAATTCAGGATAAAATAGAAAAGAACGAATAATCACAGAATTCCCAAAATCAAAGCATGCAGCATAGTGTTTTCTGCCTTACAGATGTTAGCAATCTCTCTACGATCGAACAAAACAGCCTCCAGCTCTCTTCCTACTATAGTCTATGCGATTGGCTAATACCTCCTATCTAGAAAGCTTGTGCAGTCATTAATCCAGCAGTGCTACATCCAAAAACAAGGCTTGTCAATAGAAACACAGTACAGATTATTTATTTACAGTATAGAAAATGCAGTGACAATAATAGAAGCCATCAAGTTGTCAACTTGCTAAGAGTGATATGCAAAACCTTTTAAAAACCAACAAAAAGATGCTACTGCAACTACTACAAGGTGTGTGCAGCACTGTGCATATAGATATCACAGTCCCTGCTCAGCAGAGCTTTCAGTCTAATCAAGACAAAACACATAGAGCCTGATGCAGGAAGGGGCTCGGCCGGGGCGTCTGGAAGCCCCCAAACAGGGTGACCCCTCTAGTACCTGATTCTGCACTGCGGAAATTAGATGTTCCCACGGGTGCAGGATCAGGCACTGAGACAGTCCTGCATGCCCCTGCATCTCAGCAGAAGACATCCTCGCCGCTTCACGGCCAGCATGCCGCAATGCGGACCCCTGGTTCCCCGCTGCCCAACCCTTGATGGGGGCAGCCAAGATCCGGATCAGACAGCAGGGACTCACCATTCATGGCTCCATTGCTCCAGGGCGGACTGCCTCGCTAATACGAATGGACGCCCAGTGCTTATTCCACCTCCAAAGCAGAATAAGTTGGGCGTCCTCCTGGTGCTCCCAGACGTACAGGGCTGTGACCTCAATTGGCTCTGTAGGTCCAGTCCCACCCACACTCCACCCCCACTCAGCACCTATGCTGCCCCATCCTGCTCTCCCCCCACAGTGGCTCTGTGCCTGTGGAAAGAGAGTCTTTCAGCATTCGGGCAGGATGGTTAGTGCAGCTGCACATCCCACAGGGACACACAGCCCCGTTATTCGCCTTACAGGCACATATTAAAACTGGTTCATTTGCTTTCTTGGGTAGTTAGTTATGGTTATATTGCTCAAAACACTCTGAGGGGCAGTAAAACAAGTCTTGTAATAAACATAAATATAAGTTAAGCTATAGGGTGTATTTGGCTTTCTGAGGCAGAAAGGATTAGATTTGGTAATTTATTTTGATTGAGTGCAAGTGCGTTGTCGCATGGATGAGGGGGGTTTGGTTCCCCATTCTGCTTTCTGGTAATGAAGCAGGGCCAGGAGCTACCAAGCAGGTGCATAGGTCATCGCCTATAGCAGCAACGTTTCCAGGACGGCCCATTTCCACCGCTGCCCCCTCTACGGGACCTGCAGCAACAACACAATGAAACTAAAACACACCACTTATACCCCAACTCAGCACATGCTGTGGCTGCGTTCTTCTGCCCCCTCTGATGCAGACTTCCTGTTTCGCATGGGGGCAAAAGTGGCTGGTCAAAGGGTCAGACAGCATCGACGAGTATGGGCAAGCTCTGTGCTTTAATACCATTGCTACCGTTGCTCGTCCTGGAGGGGGTTGCAGCAAGGAGGGGAGGACTCATTTTAACATGAATGAGAGGATCATAATAGGTTTGTCAAATTTTTGGATTAAACTTTGGCCTGCCCTAGCAATTGTATTCAACAAAAACATATTGGAGATAGTTTAAACTTCTTCTACTGACCTACAAGTGCATTCACTCGGCTGCTCCTCCTTCCCTCTCCTCTCTGATCTCTCCCTAGACCTTTCCTTGAGAACTCGGCTCATCAGGCTGATCCTTCTCTTCCACTGCCAACTCCAGACTTGCTGCACTGTATACTTGTAAGAGACTCCCTGAATTAGTGCGTCAGGCTCCATCTCTGGTCCTACTTATGTCCAGGCTAAAAGTCCACCTTTTCGAGGCTGCTTTTGGATCCTCAACCTTTACTTCCCTGTTATCACCCACATGTGTAGAAACAATCTGTTGTCCCCCGTTTGCTGTGTTTGTCTTGCTTAGCTTGTAAGCTCTATGGAGCAGGGACGGTCTCTCATGCGTATAAACACAGCACTGCATGTGCCTTTTAGAGCTTTACAAATGATAACTAGTAGTAGTAATTTTAGAAAAGTAGGCTCTGTGACAAAAAGGTTGTACAGAAGTAGGCAAATATTCTATAAAGACTCAGGTCCTGATTTCAAAAGGAATTTGCATGGTTTACAGCCAAGAAAAACTCTGGAAATGCCTTAACCCTTTCCAGGCCGAGCCCAAAACTCTTGGGATCCAAAATTCTGACTAAATATTCCTATCAATGGTATATAATACATGACCATAGCAGAAGGAAAATCACTATTAGAACATATTGAATAAGATGGGCACAATTTTCCTGAAATATGCAATAATTAACCCGGCTGCAGAATGTGGATTAAAAATTTAAAGTAGGCCTTGAAAGGGTTAGACGGGGATATTCAACAGCACCTACATGGTTAGTGCCATTGACCATCCCTGACTATGTCCCCTACACGCCCTGATGTTATCCGGGACGCCACAACACCAACACTAGCAGGAGCATAGGGCAGGCTGGACGGGCAGGATGGCGGATATCTCGTGCTGCTGAATCAGGGCCATGCCAGGCTAAGTGCCCAATTCTGCAACCGTAGGAATGGCTAGATCCCGCAGTTGCAGAATCAGGTACAATTTGGGACAGTCCAAATTTTGGTCGTCCGGATAGTCCGGATGTGCCCTGATCGGAATCAGCCTCCACGTGAATAAATTTACCTAAAAATCAGGGAGGCATTCCTGGAGGTAAGGTTCGAATAGGGAGTAGACCTAAGAACAGTATTTTGGATCTTCAAAAATATACATGCAAGTTTGGCTTAGAAAAACTTCAGTACAAATAAGAGGTGCAGATTTGTGTGCAAACGTTTCTCAAATCGATTTTCAAAGGGGAATTTTCTTTCTGAAAAATGTAAAATCTGTGGGTAAAAAGCTTCTACAGCCTTTATATTAGGAGCATTTTTTGAAAGTTGCCCTCACTGAAGCTCAGCACAATCACTTGTCAAGTTGGTGTATTTTCTGCCAATAATTTGGCTTCCACTCATTATCTATAAGACTCAGTGAGGACTATCCTGTAGTCTCTGGCATATCCTAAATGCTTTCTGAGTTATACTCAGCATAGATGGTGCTCCCCATGTCACACCTCAGCTCTCCATACTCAATTGTCGTCTTTTCATTCTGTTTAACGGTGAGCTCCACTGGCACAGTGACAGTATACTCCTTCTTCATCACTTTAACGGTCATCTTGGAGTGGGGTGGGACCTTGGTTGGCATCGTGAGCTCTACTTTATCTCTTTGGGTGATGGTCTCTGATTTCCCCTTTTCAACAGTAAAGGAAGTTGAAATCTTGGTGCTTACAGTTGCAATTAGCTTTATGGTAAACTCTACCCCGGCTTCGATGCTGGTAGTGTTGCTGAATTTAAAATCATAAGTAACAGATGACTCATACTCTTTGGAACGAGTGCTGATGAACTCCTGCTCAAAATCAGATTTGTTTACCCCAATAATCTCATCAATTGTGCAGCAAATCTCATTTTCTTTCTTCATCTGATCCCAAATGACCTTGGATGTCACAATAGGGCATCCAGCCTTCAGAGGTCGTACATGGGATATTTTGTCATGAAATCCAATGCAGCCATAGTCTGAAAGTCCTTCTCCATTCCTTGCCAATACTCGCCATCCTCCTCTGTTTGGATGCTCATACAGGATCCAGGCACCTCCCTCAACAGTATGAGAAGATGCCATGTCATTAAAATTATCAAAAGTCAGGTTAGTCTCCTCTGTAAATGTTTTCTTCCTGCCTTGGAAGTTTGGATGCTCATAGAGTGTGATTTTAGGGTTTTTAAGATCCTCGGTGATCAGCCTCAGTGAAGATGCCTGGTCTTGTGTTTCAGTATTTGAGTACTCACCTTCTTCATACTCTTTCAGCCATCCTTCAAAATTTGGATGTTCATAGAGAATCCACGGCTGCCCAATGACTTTCACGGATGAGATGCAGTCACCAAAGCCGAAATCTCTTAGATCTCTAGCATCGGATGTGAACTCCTTGCTCAGCCCCTTTGAAATCAGGGTGCTCATAAACAACAATCTTGTTAACCTTGGTTGAGGTGGCACTCATTGTGATCAGCTTTCGAGATCTGAAAAAATGTGCTGAAGAATTCTTTATCCAAGGAGACCGGGTAATGGGGTAATGCTGCAAGACAGGAAACACATTCAAAATTATTTTTTAATTTATTTAAAAAGGATTATAGTTCCCAAATCCACAAACATACTTGTCCAATATGAATTGCAAATGAAATATACAAAATATAAAACATATAATTAGGGCTTCCAGTGCTAGGTGTTCATCTTTTGGGATTTTAGGGGTTTATTTTTAAAGCAATTAGCTGTTTTCCCAGGGCTGGAAAAATAGCGTTTTTTCAGTGGTTTTGGGACATAGTAACATAGGGATATGTTTACTAAAGGGCGCTATTTGCACTGCTGCAACATTATCAGGCGATAAGGTACCTTATCGCACGATAATGGCGCTTTACCAGGCGCAGAGATGCCTTATCGCGCGATAACGCGCGCAGCGGCGCAAACGAGTGCTGAGGGTGGAGAAAGGCTACTGGAGGGCGGAGGAAGGCTCCCCAGGGGCGGAGAGAGAGGGTCAATGGGTGGAGAGTGGGAGGGGAGAGGCTCCCTGCACACTAACGCTGTGGATTCCGGGGCTGAAAACTAACGCCAGTGAAACCCTGGCATTAGAGCAGATTTAAAGGCAAGAGAAACCATTTCCGTCAGCAATGTACAGCAAAGCCAGGGAAACTTACAAAAGTGATAAGTGTGATACATGTGCACGGAACAAAAGGGCAAATAAACATTGAAAATGACCTGAACAGAATGGAAAAAAAACATAACCAAGCTGGCTAATAGTGATATTAATGGGAAACAGCAAAAAGCACTACCGAGAAAGCTCCAAAAAAAAGATATCAATTTTGGAAGGCTCTATGCTCTGTCCCCATACAAGGTGAATGATCCCACAGTGAAATAGCGATGATCAGAGTTTCCCCTTGTTATTGGACAGGTTTCCTATGGTGTGCACATTTTCCGCAACAGCAGGGTGGGCATGTCGGAATGGGCAACTGGACAGATGCTGGAAAAGGGGATACAGAGGGCTGCAGGAGGCACATGCTGTGGTGCAGCTGGGCCACAATATAGACTAGGGTGATGCCTAGGTGGCCCATACAAATGCTGAAAGAGTAGAGCAGCCAGACAGCAACTGATGAGGGCCCAACATAGGCACGAGTGAGTCTCCCACAGTGGCACAGGGGATAGTACCCAGCAGGTATCCCCAAGGGCACAGAACATTGGCAGGTGGTGCTAGGTGGGAAGTGTGGACGCCTATGCAGGCACCCCTACCCCAGAACCCACACCATAGGCAGCCGACTATAGGCACATTGGATGGCCTGAGACTGCGCACCACCAGCAGAAGGGCATGTCAGTATGGTGGCGGATGGATACTAGTGGTGGAGGGGGCAGTGGCTGCTGTCCACAGCAGACCATGGTCTAGCCCTGTTTAGGTGGGTGCCATGCACTGCAACAGACAGACTCTATCTGACAACCAGTGATGGTATCCCCAGGGAATAAACTGTCCTTGTGGCCACAGTGTGGTGCAGTACACACAGCCAGTGTGTTCAGGAGTAGAAGGTCACAGGTTTAAATCCCAGCAGTGGTTACTGCCAACACAGTCCCCATATTTTACCCACTACTAAACCGTGGCAAAAAGATGGAACCTTTATTGCAGATAACATAAACATGCCTCAAACACCTATATTTTACCCTACAGAGCACAGACACCACAAACATGTGCATTACCTAGAGCAGAGTCTCCCAAATGCAGTCCTGGAGGTCCAAACACCATTCAGATTCCATGCTGTCTCTAATAAAAATGCCTGTGCTGCATTTCTATGCGCCACCCCCATGGTATGCAGATATATCTCATGCATATTCATTAGGGACAGAATGAAAACCCGAACAGGACTGGAGTTGGGAACCTCTGCCCTAGAGCAGCGGCCAACAGAGGCAGAAAACACCCGCACTGACAGGCTCCATTATCCAAAGCCTCCTGGAGAGGCAGGATGTTGGGCCCTGCGTGCATCTCCCAATACTAGCACTTGGGAACCTTAGCAATGCCACCCTAAACCCAGGAATATGGTACACATATATCAAAAGGTTGCTATGATTACTGGCAGATAGCAATTCCTAAGTTAAGCACAATCTGCTCATTGAGCTGTATCATACCAACCTCTCTGATGTCTGTGGAGTGTGTTTCAGGTCTGGTGTCTGACAGTGTTCACCACCCTGGGGAGTGACCCCAACAGTATTGCGTACCATAGCCATGCCTGCACTGTGCCCAGGACTGGTGCGGTAGCCAGGGCTGCCAAAAGCCTATATAGTTGCACAATGCTGGCATAGGTGTGGGAGTGTGTGTCTGTCTATCCAGTGTGCGGTGGCTGCCAACACCTTCCTCAACCCACACTGCGTGCACTGTTGCCAGTGTTAGTCTGCCAATGTGCATAATGAGGAGCAAGGTACCGTGAGTATAGCCTTGACAGGGTGGCTTGGCCTGGATGCATCTGCAGAGGGCAATGGCTTTGACATTGTAGTGACCGGCCACCACCTGCACGGACAGGGTGGCCACAGCATGTCCTGCTGGGAGGTCACTCTCACCCTGACTGAGCAGTGACCACGGCATGGCTAGGTTCCCCCATAGTGCTACAATGTATTTTTCTCAAGTGATTTTTATGGGTTATTTCTGGGGCCCGATCACTGACTTGTCTGCTTGGTGGGTGTGCTCACATCCCAGGTTTGGGTGCACACATTTCCAAGAACATGGACTAGCTAGCAGAATGTCTGCAGTTAGTATGTGTATGGCTGGAACACCTTGCAGGGTGCAGTGGCTGGAAACTCACTGTACTTGCTGCTGGAGAATGTCAGATAGTGGTGGGTGGTGGGTGGGGGGTGAGTGGGGGAGGGGGTGGGCAGCTGGGCATTTCCAGGCCTACTGTCTGTCTGCCATTGCCTTAGGGATATGTACAGATCTGCATGGACTGCCCTGTAGGGTGTCTGTCCCCCAGCAGGACTGGGGTTGACGGTCCCTTCTGCTGCCACCATTGCAGAGATGTAGAATGTGGATCTGTTGGAGGGAGATCCTGTTCCCCACCCTGAGCCACAGAGGGTGGGTTGGGTGGTGGTACATAATCTGCCTATGGGTCTGAACACCCCCTCCCCTTCACTTACATCATGTTACCATGGCACCAACATAGAATATGCACTATTCTGGGTGCATCATAGACCATAAGGGCTAGACCTGATTGACAACTACAGATAGATACTAATGTATCCTAGGTGTATCTGCAGGAACTACCTATCACACACGCTGGCACTGAAGGGTACCAGCAACATCGCCTATTCCTTCCATGAAAGGTGCTGCGGACCTGGTGCTGGCCGCCCCACCTCACCCTCCGGGTGAGCACAGTACCCACACAATGTGACGGTCTGTAGCTACTCTGTGCCACTAACGCACACTGTCGGCACCCCCTACTAGGCTGAGGTGCTGTGGGGGTTGTGATAAGGAAACTTATCATAGTTCAGGAAGGAGCTATAGTAGAGGTGAAGTGACTCTGAACAAGCAACCTGTCTGTTCTGGTAGAAATAATAAAACAGAATGTGTCCATAAAAGACTACCAGTCCCAGAATGCACCAGGTTTCCAACAGCCATTAGAAGAGCTGAAGTGGGGAAACGTGTGTTCAATCAAGAGGGCTATGAGGTAATCCCCAAGCACTCATCTCCAAGGGCAGGGCTTGATTCAGCACAGCTGCGCTGTGCTAGGGTGGAGCATTCATCTAAGCAAGATAAAAGAAAAGCTTATCTACAGAGAATCATCAGAGGCATCTGGATCAGAAGCACCTTGTCCATCCTGATCATCAGCAGCAGAAGCCAGAGCTGACGGACAGAGAGAGAAAGAAACACCTTGGAAGAAAGAAGTGAAAAGCATTTGGAAGGTCTAAAGGAGTCCATAGCAGTACGTATACTGGGAGGCATTCCAGAGGCAAGCATACACCACTGGACTGGGGAAAGCCAGAGGAGTGGGGCTGCAGAGCCAGGAATCCCTGGATGGCACCTGTGAGGGAGACGGCTGCACTTGGAAGGGACCCTAAGACCAGTGCAAGAAGGTATGTGAAGAGAGATCCAGTGTCCAGGGATTTTGATTGGAAGGCTGGACATAAGAACTGGATTACATACTGGCCAGGATATTTAGAGAGGAACTCTAACAGCAATGGAAGCTCAGGTATGAACACTGATTTATGCCCTAGCTCTTCACTGGGAAGACAGCAGGGAAACAAGTATTGTCCTGAGAGTGTTCCATTGAGAAATTCCTCTGTGCCAATCCATGATATGGAACCTATGATAGTTGAAGAAGGGGGAGATGTTGAATACATGGATTGCTGTCTGTCTAAACTTCTGTGGTAATATGCTGTTACAAAAATACAACAACCATCACAAAGAAATATAAACTTGTTCTTTAATCTACTCAGAAAAGCTTCTGAGTAGGATTTGAGCCACGTAATAGAAAGTAAACCAGCCAAGAGGGTTTCAGCTGGTAATTGTTAGCAATTGAGCCTTGCCTAATTGCCAGTGTGCTCTGAAGGGACACTTCTGAGTGTGTGTGAAGATACAAGAGGTTGTCCCTGGAAAAGAACAGTTTTTTTTTCTACTTTGTGGGGTTTTGTTTGTTCTTTGAAGCACTGCTAAGAAGATATTAGCAGGTGCCTACAGAAAAGACCTTTTGGTTCCCATCCAGGTCTTTATGCTTTGATTTGATTGCTTAACAAGTTCAGATGTTGTTTTTCCTTATTTTGTTTTCTAAGCATGATACTGAAAGCAAGTATTCCTTTTTATGTGCTACCAAGTATATCTGTGTTGGGAGAAATAACCCCATAAATAAAATATCTTCTTTGCTTTACCCTTGAGCAAGCACAACTAATTTATTGTGAACGGCTGAGTCTGGTATGAATGGACTACATTTCCCACAATCCTTTGCAAGTCATATTAATATTTGCCTTTGCCAAGACTGTGGACATTCTCACCCAGCGCCCCCATTGACAGGGTGAACTCGGTCAGTTCCCCCTATAAGGATGAGGTGCTGTGGGGTGCATACCCCATCTTGTGATCATCTCTAGACTGCTGATTTGCATGTGCTGTGCATCATGGGTACGGGTGGGTTGACCCTATCCTGGTTACCACAGCAGAATGGTTGTGTGGTGACGTGCAGTCCTTCTGTAGCCAACCAGGGGTTTATTTGTAGCTATAGCCCACTGGTTACTTTACTGCCTGTAGAGCCAGAGATCATGGGCTTGATCCCACAGTGGGGTGATTTGATAGAGTTGTCCATTTTTAATGTGAATTAGTGCTGCCAGAAAAAACACCCTCACAGTGCTGTAACCTTCAGGTACCCCATAAAGTGCCTTATAAGGCACCCTATAAAGTGCCTTATAAAGCGCCTTATAAGGTGCCCTATAGGGGACATTATAGGGTGCCTTGGTGGACAGTGCACTTTATAATGTGCCCTCTGGAGTGCCTTATATGGAACCTTATGCGGCACCTTAGGTAACGGCACTGTGAGGGTGTGTTTGCTGGCAGCACTATTTAAAATAAAAATATAATGCCTCAAAAAGCTCTACATAAACGTAAACAATAACACCTCACCAGCCTTATTCATAAGGCACACTGGGGATTCAAACCCATGACCCCTGTGACATCAGTCAATGTATTAACCAAGGTGCTACACCTCTGCTACTCTATTTGCATGTCAGCACACCTACTTAAGACTAATGTGCGTTAACGTGGCACGCCTCCCTCTATCGTGTGCTAATGTGCGCCACGCATCTTATTGTGTGATTGCTACGGTTAGACCGGAACGCCCACTCTCCTTATGGCATCCTGCACATTATTGCTGGGTGCACATTAAGACGGTTTAGTAAACATACCCCCTGGTGTAACTATTTTGCAAACCATTGCTATGTGAAATGGCATAGTACACTGGTTAATACAATGCCCCCTAAGAGCCAGTGGTGATGGGTTTGAGACCCGAGTGTGGCAACAGCCAGAGAACTGCATAATAAACAAGTTCTATTTATAGTTGTCAGAACTGTGTCTGCAGCATAGATATTTATATATTGTTTGTGACACCATTTCCTGTGTACCAGCTGTGGCATAGGCATGGGCGCGCTGTGCGCTTCAGTGATGCGCGCATTTAGGCGCTGCTGCATGCCATGGTGCATTGTGGCATGCGTCCGTGCGTCCGTGAGCAAGGCATTGGTGAAAATGGTCCCCCAGTCAAGGAAGCCAGCCTTCACGAGAAGGGAGCTTCGCCACCCTCGCAGGCCTCATCTGCACCAGGCAGCACAAGCTGTTCCCAGGATCCTCCATGCGGCAGGACCTGGGGAGAGTCAGGAGGGCCTGGGACCGTGTGACACGGCGCTACAATCGTCTGGCAGATTACTCACCTGAGGTAAGTCTATGGGGACAGGTCAGTATATCCATATACATATCCAGTGTCGATTGTAGCTGTGCATGCTGCTGTGTGTAGGTAGTCTATCTCATTTATGTTTATTAGTTAAACCCACGTGATATACCGTCTATGTATCACATAGAGTGGTTTGCCCTATCCCCAGGAGGCTAAGGACCTGATCACAGAGTTCCAGATGTCATCCTGGCGTTATGGCAGCTGCTGCTGTTGATGTGTTAAAACACACCATAACACAAGGAGCCCATAGATCTGCCTAAAGAGGTTTTGTAAACATCATGCTGATATGGTAGGTTCCGCATTTGTAGGGCCACACATCTGCCCTACTCCTAGGGGTCCTGAGACATGCTCCAAATGGTCTGTCAGTCCCCCTGGTGATATGGTTGTGTGCGCCTTTGCAGTTTAAAACATCTGCCCTACCCTAAGGTGTCCTGACAGTCCATCAAAGTGGACTGTCAGTCACCCTGGTGGTATGGTTTATGCTGCTGTTGCTGTTTCCAATGCCCCCTACCTCCAGGAGGCCTGACACCCCATCAAAGTGGGCTGTCAGTCACCCTGGTGGTATGGTTTATGCTGCTGTTGCTGTATTATATTCCACCCTACCCCCAGGAGGCCTGAGAGCCCATCAAAGTGGGCTGTCAGTCACCCTGGGGGTATGGTTTATGCTGCTGTTGCTGTTTCCAATTCCCCCTACCCCCAGGAATCCTGACACCCCATCAAAGTGGGCTGTCAGTCACCCTGGTGGTATGGTTTATGCTGCTGTTGCTGTTTCCAATGCCCCCTACCTCCAGGAGGCCTGACACCCCATCAAAGTGGGCTGTCAGTCACCCTGGTGATATGGTTTATGCTGCTGTTGCTGTTTCCAATGCCCCCTACCTCCAGAAGGCCTGACACTCCATCAAAGTGGGCTGTCAGTCACCCTGGTGGTATGGTTTATGCTGCTGTTGCTGTATTATATTCCACCCTACCCCCAGGAGGCCTGAGAGCCCATCAAAGTGGGCTGTCAGTCATCCTGGGGGTATGGTTTATGCTGCTGTTGTTGTTTCCAATTCTCCCTACCCCCAGGAATCCTGACACCCCATCAAAGTGGGCTGTCAATCACCCTGGTGGTATGGTGTATGCTGCTGTTGCTGTTTCCAATTCCCCCTACCCCCAGGAGGTCTGACACCCCATCAAACTGGGCTGTCAGTCACCCTGGTGGTATGGTGTATGCTGCTGTTGCTGTTTCCAATTCTCCCTACCCCCAGGAGGCCTGACACCCCATCAAAGTGGGCTGTCAGTCACCCTGGTGGTATGGTTTATGCTGCTGTTGCTGTTTCCAATTCCCCCTACCCCCAGGAGGCCTGAGAGCCCATCAAAGTGGGCTGTCAGTCACCCTGGTGGTATGGTTTATGCTGCTGTTGCTGTTTCCAATTCTCCCTACCCCCAGGAGTCCTGACATCCCATCAATGTGGGCTGTCAGTCACCCTGGTGGTATGGTGCATGCTGCTGTTGCTGTGTTATATTCCACCCTACCCCCAGGAGTCCTGAAACCTTCTGAAAGTGTCCTGTCAGTCACCCTGGTGATATGGTGTATGTTGCTGATGATGTGTGCTAAGGCACCCTACCCCCAGGAGGCCTGAGACCTGGGTGCAAAGGTGGGTATGGCATCTAGATACTGTGGTAGGTGATGCTGGGTTGGGACACACATTTGCCCTATTCCCTGGAGGCCCAGACGCCAGTACACATGTCTCTTATGGCTCTTGATTATATGGTAGGTGCAGCTGTGTATGTGCTGTAAATCATCCCACCCCCAGGAACCATGAGACCTGCTTACGAAGGTCTGAAACAAATCCATACATCATTGATGTGTATGCAGTTTAAGGTCACACATCTGCCCAATACCCAGGAGCCCTGTAACTGATTGCAGTGGAACATCACAGATGCTGGTGTAAGGGTACAACACCTCACAATGCCCACACCACAAAAACAAAAAGTACCGGTCCAGAACCGTTCCATACTCATTATCTTTCAACATCCAAGTATATATATCAATGTTCATTATATGTTGTTAAACACACAATACTGCACATAAGGTCTCAGTAACCACAGGCCTACAACACGCATACAACAGACTAAACTGTCATAATGCACAAGCCCTTATAACATCAATGACCTTCCGTGCAGATCCTGACAAGCCACCCAAACTCAATCAATGAGACAGCACTTTACTGTCAGAAACATGCTTTGTGTCTCAAAGGGTGGCCGTCCTGCTTCCCCCTCCCCGATGCCGTAACCCAGAGCTCAAAGGCGTTCTGCACGCATCCTTGCCCCATCAGGGGAAAAGCACCTGTCCAACAAAACATATAACCAACAGGAAATACACAAGCAATGAAGAACAGTAGCACAAGCCAGCACACCCAACTCAGGCCCCGTACTCACCCCTATTCAAAGTTAGCAAGGCAAACAGCCAGTGGATTGTGGACTTCATGTTGGTTATATGTTCTGTACACACATGCACAGACCCACAGCCACACATGCAGGTGGCACTGGCAACCGTTAGTAGAAGAAACACTGATCAGAGGCGCAGGAGAAGCATGATGCTGCACATAGAGATGTGTGATATGTGTTTGCCACCCACCAGGGATATATGGTCATTAATGCACCTCCCATTGTCTTACCCCCCCCCCCTAGGTAGAGGACCTATGCAAAAAGGTGCGAGAGTTGAGGCTGCACTGCCCGGAGGTCCCTTGCCCGCCTACAGAGATGGGCAGTGTCTCAACATCAAGGTGAGTGTTGTGGCCTCTGCAGCTCTGTTGAAACTGTCACAGCGGCAGGGGCGGCCCAAGGGGGGTGTGGGGCCATGTGCGGAGATTAATTGCGGGGCCTCATTTGCATAGGGAGCCTCATTTGCATAAATGCTTGCATAATGTTAACATGCATTTTTAGTAAACATGCTTCTTAATGAGTGTCTGGATAAAGACAGACTAATAGATTTCTACGTTACTATATTCCAGTGCCAATCGCCAGGCCCATTAGGAAGTACTATAAACACTGACCTTTTAGAACTCAGCAAATCCACCATATCATAACAGCTCTGCCAGGACTCACAAAGCACCAAACCCTACCTATCAAAAGGCAACACTGCAAATATTAAACCAATACATCTCAGAGAATACCAATGCATCTCCTACTGGGGAAAGAGAACAAGTGACATGGTCAAATAGAAACTACATGAACAGAATACCTCAGCTTGGCTAAAATGCAGAATATAGACAGTCACCAAAGAACAAGGGATCACAATTTAGAAATAGGAAGACAATAATTAAACTGGGAACCCCAAAAGCCAAACTTGGGATGTACAACAACACTGGAGAAATAAAACTATAAATTAATTTCCTCTTGTACTAAACAAAACACAAAAGATGTTAACAATACACATTTCACAGAGCTGATATATTCCAGTTAATAAATTCAAAATAAAAAAGTATTTTTCTACCTTTTGTTGCTTGTGCATTTTCTTTTCAGTTGCAATTGCTCCAGTCATTTTCTTCTGGTTTCTTTGTGTCTTCTGCGAGCTATCCATTTTCCTTTCTTCTCTTTTAGATTTTTTTCCAAATTTTTTCTCTATATCTGCTTTAACATACTGATCTTTCCCCTTTTGGTCTTTCCTCCATTTCTTTCCTTATTGCTTTAACATCCAAATTTCACCCTTCCATTCTCAATCTACACTTACTCTTCTAATACCCGGCCCTTCGTAGACTTTTCTTCCCTCCCACACAAAATATCTTTCCCCCTCTCCATTCTCATTTCCCATCCCTTTCTAGTCCTCCCCCAAAATCAGCTCCTTTATAGTTCTAGACCCACCCAGCATCTGCCCCCTTCTAGTCCCAGTCTCCCAAGCTTCCACATCAGCCCATTTCCAGTCCTAGCCTCCCATATGCTGTTTTCCAGTTCCATTCCAGCCCCCCATCAGCTCATTTCCACTCCAAGCTCCCCATCAGCCCATTTCCAGCCCTTTTCCAACTCCCATCAGCCCACTTCCAGTCCTATTCCAGCCCCCATCAGCCCATTTCCAGTGTCCTATTCCAGCCCATCACCCATTTGCAGTCTACGTTCCCCCCATCAGCCCATTTCTAGTCCTATCCTAGCTCCTCATCAGCCCATTTCCAGTCCTAGCCCCCATATGCTCTTTTCCAGTTCCATTCCAGTCCCTCATCAGCCCATTTCCTCCACGCTCCCCCATCAGCTAATTTCCAATCCTAGCCCCCTCGTCAGCCCACTTTTCCCTATTCCAGCCCCCATACGCCCATTTCCAGTCCTAATCCGGCTCTTCATCAGCCCATTTCCAGTCCAAGTTCCCCCCATCATAGCCCATTTCCAGTCCAAGTTCCCCACCATCACAGCCCAATTGTAGTCTGTTCCCCCCATCACAGCCCATTTCCAGTCTGTTCTCCCCCCCCACCACCACCACAGCCCATTTCCAGTCTGTTTCCCCCCATCCCAGCCCAATTTGTCGGTTCCCCCCATCACAGCCCATTTCCAGTCTGTCCCCCCCCCATCACAGCCCATTTCTAGTCTGTTTCCCCCATCCCAGCCCATTTTCAGTCCATCCGTCCCCACCATCACAGCCCATTTCCAGTCCTATCCCCCCCATCACAGACCATTTGCAGTCCTCCCCCCCATCACAGCCCATTTCCAGTCCGTTCCCCTCCCCCATCACAGCCCATTTCCAGTCTGTTTCCCCCATCACAGACCATTTTCAGTCCGTCTGTCCCCTCCATCACAGTCCATTTCCAGTCTGTTCCCCCCCCACTCACCGCACATTTCCAGTCCGTTCCCCCTCCCCCATCCCAGCCCATTTCCAGCCTGTTTCCCCCATCCCAGCCGATTTTAGGTCTCCCCCCCATCACAGCCCATTTCCCGTCCGTTTCTCTCCCCCCATCACAGCCCATTTCCAGTCCGTTTCTCCCCCCCCCCATCACAGCCCATTTCCAGTCCGTTTCTCCCCCCATCACAGCCCATCTCCAGTCCGTTTCTGCTGCCCCCCCCATCACAGCCCATTTCCAGTCCGTTTCTCTCCCCCCCCCCATCACAGCCCATTTCCTGTCCGTTTCTCCAACACAGCCCATTTCCAGTCCGTTTCTCCCCCCCCATCACAGCCCATCTCCAGTCCGTTTCTGCCCCCCCCATCATCACAGCCCATCCAGTCCTAGCCGCCGCTCCCCCAAAGAGCCCCGCGCCGTCTAAGGGGCTGCAGAGGGAGCCGGGGAAGCCCGCGCGAGGCCCCGGCTCCCTCTGCACAGCCCGCCAGCGTGAAGAGCCTTTACCTTCACGCTGGCGGCTGTTTCAATGAAGCCGCGAATGCCGGGAGAGGTTAAAGGCAATGCCCTTTAACCTCTCGCGGCACACAGTGAGGGCCATTGGGGGAGATATGGGGGACAGAGGATATGACTGTGGCTTTGGAGTGAAGCAGTGACACGGTAGGGAGCAAACACCTCTGATCACCATATTGTACAGTAACAGGGAGATGAGGGGGGGACAGACAGAGTACAGACCCTTGTAGTTTGGCAAACACACTTCAATGATGACTCACACATGTAAGAGATGTGTACAGTGTGAAGGTGAACAATCGGTCTGTAAAGGATCTGGGGGGGGTCTGCGAGCTGAGGACAGGAAGGTGCAGTGTGTGTTGCACAGCTAGAACATAACATATGTGTGTTTCCCTTGTGTTTCTAAAACCACAGAACATACTTGTTGCAGTTCCTGGTGCTGTGGTGCATTGTCAGGTAACTGTAGGTCATCCAACATGCAGTGGTCTAGGGTAGGTGGGCCTACAGCTACATTGTCTGTGACAACAGTCACGGGAAACACATGTCCTCAGTGATATGTCATATTGTACATATGTTGTGGTTCACCTCTTTTCCCTGCACCACCATAACCCATATCTTGCTGTTGGCACACATATCCCCATGTGTTCCTGTCCAGATTGTCTTCTGCAACACTGTCTCTGTGACACGTCCAACAGAGCTTCATGTGTGTGGCAGTCCTAGGTGTTTTGGTGGTGGCCTACACATACACCCTTCCCTGACATTGTACCATCAGTCAACACCAGTGTATCATTGCATTTCACACGGCCTTTTGGTCTTCCAAACTCCAATTGTGCACATACCAGCCGGATGCTACTGCTGGCATGCTCACCTTAGCATACTGTGTGGGTGTGTTTCTTAGGGTTGGCTTTGAGATGATACAGTGTGCAGGCATGTTACATTATCATGTGGTATGAGGGGTCTGTACACCTGGTGGGCGGTGATGACTGTACTATCTCTACCTTACTGCTGTTTACCGTGTGAACATTGTGGACATGTGTTGTGTGTTGTGAGCAGAACTGTGTCTTGTGTTCTGACATACCACTGTTGAACAGCATATTTGTATCACAGATATCGCCATAATGTGGACACGCATCAACAGTGGCTTGACATGGTGACAAGGTGATTCTACACATTTTGATGACATTGTCTCCCTTCACTTTGAGGTGTTGTGGCCTTTGAGTGCCTGAGGGGATCCAAGACATACACTTGATGCAAGCACACGGTAGGTTGCACCTTTGTTCTCTTGAGAATGACATCAACCTTTACATGTTGATGATTTACTGTTTGTTCCATAGACATTTCATGTTGGCTCTATGTTCACACATGCTGATGCACATGGGGTGGAGCTGTGAAACGCCTATGTAACATGAGCATGGACATGACCATATCCAGTTGACACCCGCATCTGCGGTTCCAATTCAAAATGCCACCAACATGCAGTGTGTTCTGTGTTGTGATAATGTCATGTTTGCCTGTGTGACGTTTTATTATGCGCATAGTCATGTTTGACTCTCTGCAATTTGTGCTGATGTTGCAAGCAGCATACCTATACATTATTTATCCTCTTCTGACACAGGGCAGTGGACAGACCAGCCACATCTAAAACAGTGCATCCGGCGTCGCCATCATCCACCTGTTGGGGGACACACCACCATGGAACTATCTCTGGGAAATGGTGCCATAGGATGTTTGACCTCTACGAGTGGGACACATGCCTAGGATGGACAGTATTATTGTTGGAGTGCGACTTTGGCCCGACAGACCTGTCCTACACACTGTTGCTGCCATGCTCTGGCTGGGTGTCGTGTTCATCGCATAAGACACACATGACCTTTCCAATACTCTGGCATGTGCCTCTGCTACTTGTTAGCATATCCTCATTGTGCTTTTGACAATTGTTTAGGGTTACATTGTTGCAGCTTTAGATCCTATATGGAGCATTATGTGACAGCTGCAACATATTTCCATATGTGTTTTTAAACTTTCAGCATTTTAAAAACATATTCTGTTCTCATTTGTGTGTCTCCTGTGTTGCCAGATAGATATGCTTTAGGAAACAGATCATGATTGATGTGTGTCAGGCCCTCATCATGCACCACCTACTGTCTACATGCACTCATATGTAAGTAACACATTTGAGGCATGCAGCAGCATGTGGTGTGTGGGGGCCAAATGCATACTGCACACCATGCACCTGATGCACATTATCTCTCCTGCCTCTCATTTGTAGAAGTGCCATTGACCTTTACGTGGGTTGCTGCCCTGCTAATGTTTGTTTGCTCTTTCACCTGGGATCCACTCACCTGGGTATTATGATGGCGGTATCTACACTATCTGTGATGATTAATCAAAATAAACATATGTGTTTGACATACATTTGTCTCGGCTGCTGCTTTCTCACACTGACACTTGTATTTGATGATTTTCTGGTCATATCCATGGCCCACCTGTGCTCACATCCTTGTACGGTGCCAGCTGTCTATCTGCCAGGTGTTTACCACATCACTGGATGTTGCAGGTTCCCATAAACACCTTCCCTTTGAGGTACTAATTTGGTTTTGTGCTGATAGTGGTTACAGACATGTGTTATAACACTGTAGGTTGCGGGTTTGATCCCCACATGGGTCTTTTTTTAAATGTTTCTGTTGGGCTAACTTAACCATTAGGAACCTGCTGCTTCATCACCTATGCACACACACTTCCATCTCTTCACTGTACACCAAAGTGCGCGCTCTGTTCTGCCTATCCATCACATACTGACTGTTACATACGTCGCTTACTTTATGGGGTTTACATGGCAGTCTGCTTGGGGGATTGGTATTGCTGCAGTTCAGCTGGTCTGTGGCACGCCTGTTTGCAGGTTTGATTCTGTCTTGTTGTGTTCCATATTTTCCCCTGCTCCACAGAGCATCCCCTGCCACCCTTTGGGTTTAGTTTCTTTCCTCTTTTGTATGCTGTCTCCACTGCATAACATTTGATTGTGTGTGTGCATATAGGTATATTTGGGTGTTGTCCCAATTACAGACTGTGATTTGATCTGTACACACCAGATCTGCGTGTGCATTTGATCATGGTTACTGTTGGAGGTTTGCCTGTCATGGCAGCCAGCAGGCTTCTTGTGTGATGCCCTGCAGTATTCTTGTATGCAGCCTTTGCTAATGAGCTCACGTTGGTGGTGTGGCCTACTGGTTTGTGCATTGACACTTGTGCTGATGGTCATAGGTTTGATTCCTCTCTGTTCTGTTTCATTTGTTTGCCTGTGCTGCACAGCTACTTTTGATTTCTGTGACAGCCATATCTGTGCAGATCTGTGTTGTTAGCACATTGTACCCTTATCACAGTTGTAAACCATCCTTCTGTCCATCTATGTGTGTCTGCCAGCTGTATGCCATCCTACCCTGCTGTGCATGCTGCTACCCCACGTCCTGCACTGCTACACATTTCTGCGTTGCAGCTCTCCCTGGTTACCTCTTCTGTGTGTGCTTTTATGATTACTGCGCGTTAACGTGCGCTGCTCCCTCTATCGGGCAATAATGTGCGCAGTGCACATTATCGCGTGATAATGCACGCTTGCTACGTTTAGACCAGAACGCCCACTCCTTTTATGGCATCCTACACATTATCGCCAGGTGCATGTTAAGACAGTTTAGTAAACATACCCCATAGTATATGACGGCAGATAAAAGACCAGCCTGGTCCATCTAGTCTGCCCATCAAGGTGGCAAAAGTAGGTGCACCCACTGCTCCGTGCAGGTCACCCTCCCCACACTTCTGTTTAGAGATGTACCTACCGCTCCATGCAGGTCACCTACGATATCAGAGACAGCTAAATGGAAATTACACATACCTGGTAATTGTAGTTCCTGGAGGGTCCAGTTTAGTCCTCCACATTCGGGTAGTGCACCTCCTCCTGCAGCCTGGAGACTGGACCAATCAGCATTTTCTGTATGATGTATGCAGGCGGAGCTCCCATAAGCCCCCAGTGAACTAGTAACAAAGCAAACTTAATGAAGCAACACATAACACTGCTATAAAAAGGCACGTAAACTAAAGTGAAAACTTTGTCCCCAAGAAGGTCCAACCCCTCCCCAAACGAGGAAGCCAGACCGCTGCACTATGCCACTGCCAACGCACCGGTAGAAAAAGAGCAGCCCAAACCCAGACCCGCAAGGGAAAAGGCTGGAAGAGAACCCGTAAAAAACTAACGGACCGGAAGCGCGGCCGAAAAAAAAGAACAGAGAAAGGCAGAAAAGAGCAGAGAAAGCCGCTCCCAGACTGAGCTGTTCGCCAAGCGCGCCGCAATATGTAACCTGATACGCGGGAGGGAAGGAGGACTAAACTGGACCCTCCAGGAACTACAATTACCAGGTATGTGTAATTTCCATTTCCTGAGCGGTCCTCCAGTTTAGTCCTCCACATTCGGGATGTAACAGAGCAGTCAACACCGGGCGGGACCTTGCCAGCCGGCGCGCAGAACAGCCGAACCAAAACAGGAATCTCGAGCGGCCAACACATCCAACCTGTAGTGTTTACTGAAAGCATGCAACGTAGACCACGTGGCTGCTTTACAGATTTCCGCTGGCGGAACAAGGCTAAGCTCTGCCCAGGACGTCGCCTGAGCCTGGTGGAGTGGGCTCGCAACCCCTCCGGGACAGCCCGATGCTGCAACAGATATGCTGACGCGATCGCCTCTTTGACCCATCGCGCGATAGAGGCTTTAGCCGCTGCCTCGCCTTTCCGTGCGCCGCCAAAAAGCACGAACAAGTGGTCGGTCTTTCGGAAGGCCGCGGTTATTTTCAAGTAATGCTGAAGAACGCGTTTCACATCCAGGTAGCGAAGCCTCTTGTCCGCCGGACTGTCGGAAACGGCATGCAGGACCGGGAGGAAAACCGCCTGATTTAAATGAAAAGGCGAAACCACCTTGGGCAAAAAGGAAGGAATGGGCCAAAGAACCACACGATCCTGGGAAAAAGACAAAAAGGGCTCCCTGCACGAAAGCGCTTGTAGCTCAGAAATTCGCCTAGCAGAGCAAATGGCCACGAGAAAAACGGTCTTCAGAGTCAGATCCTTAAGGGACGCCCGTCGGAGAGGCTCAAACGGCTGTCGAACCAAAGCCCGCAGCACGAGGTTCAAGTCCCACGGCGGGACGGAGATTCTACGGGAAGGGCGCAAACGAAAAACCACCCTGAGAAAACGTTGTACGTCCAGATGAGCCCCAAGAGAAAGCCCCAACACTTTGCCATGGAAACAGGAGAGTGCCGCCAACTGAACCTTCAGAGAGCTGGCGGCAAGACCCTTATCAAAGCCATCCTGAAGAAAACTTAAAACAACGGGCACGGACGCCGTCGACGCCCTTACACCACGTTTGGAGCACCAGTCCTCAAAAATTCTCCACACGCTCACATAAGTGAGAGAGGTGGACGTCTTGCGCGCCCGAAGGAGAGTGTCAATCACCGCAGGGGAGTAACCCCTCTTTTTTAACCGAGCCCTCTCAATGGCCAAACTGTAAGCGAGAATCGAGCCACCTGGGGCATCTGCAGTGGACCCTGAAGAAGCAGATCCGGTAACGCGGGCAGGGGCCAAGGAACGCCATCGCGCAACCTGACCAGGTCGGCATACCAAGGTCTCCGGGGCCAGTCCGGAGCTACCAGCAACACCCGTCCCCGGTGGCCCTCTATGCGCTGAACGACCCGACCGATTAACGCCCATGGAGGAAAGACATAAAGAAGACCGGACGCCGGCCACGGCTGAATGAGGGCGTCGAGCCCCTCGGACATGCGTTCTCGCCGCCTGCTGAAGAAGCATCCCGTTTTCGCCGACTGAAACGTCGCCATGAGATCCATGACGGGAGGTCCCCACCGACGAACTATTTGCGCATAAACCTGCGGGTTCAGTTCCCATTCCCCGGGGTCTACCCGCACCCTGCTGAGGAAGTCCGCTTGCACATTTTCTGTGCCCGCTATATGCGCCGCCGAGATCGCCGGCAGACGAGTCTGTACCCAAGAGAACAAAGCCGTCGCCTCCGATTCTAAGGCCACACTGCCGGTGCCCCCCTGGCGATTGATGTAGGCCACTGTCGTCGCATTGTCCGATAAAACGCGCACAGGCCGCCCGAGCACCAAGGTTTCGAGGGCTATCAGGGCGAGCCTCACCACCCGAAGTTCGAGCCGGTTGATCGACCAAGAAGCCTCCAGGGGAGACCACGTCCCCTGCGTAAAGCGATCCTCGCAGTGAGCCCCCCAGCCGGAGAGGCTGGCATCCGTCGTGAAGGGAACCCAAAGAGGAGGTTCCAAGGGAAGCCCCATCCGTAGGTTTTTCGAGCAGAGCCACCACCGGAGCGACCGACGAACCGGCTTCGGGCAAGGCAACCTCATGTTCAATGAGTCGAACTGGTTGGACCAACGGCGTAACAGGGCCCTCTGAAGTGGACGCATATGGAACCTCGCCCAAGGAACCACCTCCAGGGTCGCGGCCATCGTGCCGAGGAGACGGAGGTACCACCAAGCGGACGGAGCAGGCAAGCGGAGGAAGAGGCGGACTAGACTCTGTAAGGCCAGGGCACAGCGCTCCGGCAAACACACCAACCCCCTGACCGTGTCGAAACGCACCCCCAGGTATTCTAGGTCCTGAGTCGGCAGCAGACGGCTTTTCTGCTCGTTGACCACCCATCCGAGATCCTGTAGCAGAGACACCACTCTGCTCGTGACTTGGACACACTCGTCGCTGGACTTTGCACGAATCAACCAATCGTCTAGATACGGGTGAACGAGGATGCCCTCTTTCCGCAAGGCCGCTGCCACCACCACCATCACTTTTGTGAAGGTACGGGGAGCAGTAGCTAGACCAAACGGCATGGCCCGAAATTGATAGTGACCCCACGGAAACGCGAAGCGGAGGAATCGTTGATGAGACTCCCGGATGGGAATGTGTAAATAAGCCTCGGAGAGATCGAGAGACGTGAGAAACTCCCCTTGCCACACCGCCACGATGACAGACCGCAAAGTTTCCATCCGAAAGTGCGGAACCTTGAGAGCACGATTCACGCCCTTGAGATCCAAGATTAGACGGAGAGATCCGTCCTTCTTTGGAACTACAAAGTAGATGGAGTAGCGACCGGCGCCTCGCTCGGAAGGAGGAACGGGAATTACCGCCCCTAGGGATAAAAGACGATGTAGCGTCACTCGGATGGCCCAAGTCTTCTGAATGCCCTTGCTGGGAGACAGAACAAAGGCATCCTGGAGCGGGCATGCAAACTCCAGCGCATAACCCTGTTCGATGATCTGCAACACCCACTGATCTGAGGTAATTTGGGCCCAAGAAGGAAGAAAGTCGCGTAAGCGACCCCCGATGACCGGACCTCCCCCCAGAGCCCGCCTCACTTCATTGTGGTTTGTGATTAAAGGAAGAGGACGAAGAGGAGGAGACTCCAGAGAAAGCCCGTCCTGCTCCTCAGAAACCACGAAACCCCTGCGATCGCGCTCCAAAGCGACCGCGCTGGGAACTCCAAAGACGGGAAGAACGAAATCTACGAAAGTCTCGAAATTGGCCCCGCGCAGGTGGCAAATTTCTATTTAGCTTAGGCTTATCCTCCGGTAGCCTACCACCCTTAGATTCACCAAGGTCTTTAACTAACTTATCTAGAGCATCCCCAAACAACAACTTGCCCTTGAAGGGCAACTTACTGAGACGAGACTTTGAAGACCCGTCGGCCGCCCAGTTACGCAACCAGATGGACCGGCGCGCCGCCACTAAAGAAGCCATGCTATTAGCCAATGACCTAATTAAGTCATAATGCACATCCGCCAAGTACGCTGACCCCGATTCTATGCGGGTGAGCTCCAACAACCCCTGCTGATCCAAGCCAGAGGCTGAACGCAGGCGCTGCGCCCAACACAAACATGCCCGAGCAACCCAAGCGCCACAAATTGAGGCCTGGAGGGACAAGGCATTGGTATCGAAGGCTTGCTTCAACAAATTATCTACCTTCTTATCTTGCGCATCCTTTAAGGCAGCACCACCCTCCACCGGGATGGTGGTTTTCTTAGTCACTGCCGACACCGCAGCATCAACCCGCGGGGATTTGAACAAGTCCTTGTCTTTGTCGGCCAAGGGGTATAGACGATTCATAGTCCTAATGCCCTTCAATCCGGACTCCGGTTGCTCCCACTCAGATTGGATCATTTGCTCCACCACACGGTGCACAGGAAACACCACCTGGGAGTCCCGCACCGCCTGAATGAGCGGATCCTCTAAACCGTCCTCCTCTAGAGGGCGAGTGACGGCCAGGTTGAGGGACTGCAGAGACTCCGTGATCAAAGGCACCAACTCTTCCCTACGAAAAATGCGAATAATCCGCGCCTGGTCTTCAGGTTCCGGGATTTCACCGTCTTCCAAATCGTTACCCTCAGCGTCAGGCTCACCCTCCGCTTCCAAATCAGGGTAACCCACGGCGTCCAGTTCAGAATCCAGGGATCTGAACTGCTTGGCGGCCGGCTGAGAAGAACGGCGGACCTCTCCCGAGGAAGGGGAGGGGAGAGGCGCTGGCCAAGCCTCAGGCAAGTGACCGGACCGGCTCAAGCGAAAATCCTGGTGCATGAGGAGAACAAAATCCGGGGAAAAATCCACGGATGGGGATGCAAGAGCAGTACTTAATAACTCGGAAGGCTGGCCATTAGAAGGGGGAGCAGGACAAGCCGGGCGAGAGCCAGGCGAAGGGTCCTCTTCCGAGAGATTAGGAAGTCCAACAGGTTCTGGCAGCTCCTTCAATTCCGGATGATGTTCCAAGTCAGCCGAAACTGAAGCACAGCTCCGGCAGATGCCCGAGTCCGCCACCGCACCTCTGTGCGACCCACAAATCACGCACTGCGGCTTGGAGATCATGGCAATGCAAAGTATCTCAGCAAAGCCAGGCAAACAGATCCCACAGGAAAGAAAAAACTGAAGAAACTAGCCCAATCAACGGAAAGGGGGGTTTTTTGAATTTAATTTTTTTTTTTTTCAATAAATAAAATACTCCCCTGAAACCTGAAAGTGTGCTGAACAAAATCGCCAAAAGAAATAACCCGAAAAACGTCAGGGAAGCCCGTGCACAAGTGTTGAAGCTGGCGGGAAAACCCCCTTCAGGGCTACAAAATGGCCGCTGGACTCATGCACCCGCGCTGAAAAACGGCGCGAAAAATAAAGGAAAATAAATTAAATGAAAGGAACAACAAAGAACGGCAAAAGAAAGGCAGGGGGAAGGGAAAAAATTAAAATCCTGGACTCGGACCCCCCCCCCACCGAGACGAGACCCTGATGGCAGCCGACTCACCTCGTTGGGGCAGACACGGGAGCGCGCTGCAGCACCTGGTACAGAGAGGTAAAATAAGTTTCCTACCGGGCAGCAGCAGAAACGGAGATAGTCAGAAAGCAGCCCAAGACAAAGGAGCTGTCTGGGCAGGGTAGATCTACTCCCCGTGCTGTCCAGGGGAGAGATCAAACCTGACTGCCAAATCACTCCGGTCAGGAAGGCAGGAGCCCAGTGCAGGACAGACTTCCCCGGAGGCCCCCTGGATCTCCTTTTCTTTTTCTTTTTTTTTTTTTTAAAGAAACAGCTACCTATTTAAATGAAAAGAAGGGATAAACCAAAATCAAACACCCAAAGCTAACTAGTGTTGCTTCCCCAAGTGTCACTAAGTGTGCCCAGGACGGGCACACACGTCCTCAAGCTGCAAGGAGACTGGACACACTGGGGGCTTATGGGAGCTCCGCCTGCATACATCATACAGAAAATGCTGATTGGTCCAGTCTCCAGGCTGCAGGAGGAGGTGCACTACCCGAATGTGGAGGACTAAACTGGAGGACCGCTCAGGAACTATATTTTGATTTTAACTTGTTTCTATAAAGGGATCCACTGTGTCTGTCCCATGCCCGTTTGAATTCTGTCACTATATTTGCCCAAACCTATCAAGAGGGTATTGCAAGCATGTATCACCATTCCAAGTATGTATCCTTTCAGTGAAAAGGTTTTCCTGACGTTGCTTTTCTGTGTACCCCCTTGCAGCTTCATGTTATGCCATCTAGTTTTACAGCTTTCCTGTCTTTGAAAAAGGTTTGTTTGTTCATTAATACTCCTTAAGAATTTAAATGTCTGTATCATATCTCCCCAGTCCCTCCTCTCTTGTACATATTTAGGTCTTGGAGTCTTTTTTCATACATCTTCTGACTCAGGTTCCAAATCATTTTGGTTGCCTTCCTTTGAACCGTTTCCAGTCTTTTTATATCATTTGTGAGATATGATCTCCAAAACAACACATTATTCCAAGTGAGGGCTCACCCACGACTTCTACAGTGGCATTAGTACCTCCTCCTTTCTGCTCTGTATGCAACCCAGCATCCTTCTGGATTTGGCCACCGCCTTGTCACACTGTTCCGCCACTTTCAGATCCTCAGAAACAGTGACTCCAAGGTCCTTCTCCTGGTCCATGAACACTAACCTCTCACCCCGTATTGCATAAAACTCCCTTGGGTTTCTGCTTCCCAAGTGCATGACACTGCACTTCTTCATATTAAATCTTAACTGCCAAGAATTAGACCATTCAGGAGCTTTTTAGGTGGATTCCATTTAATGATATAAAACACAAAATTTCCAGTGACAGCCCTTTCTCGCAGCCCCAATATTGTCCCTCCTCCAAGATCCAGCCACAACATCTGCCTTCCACTATTCACAAAATTTTTTTAAAAACTGGATTATGAAATATCCCTATTTCGATTCTGATAGGCCGACGTGCAGAATAGAATAGAATAGACCCCTAACAGAACACAGGGTCTCGCACATACCCAGAACATAGATATGGAGTGCTGAATGAGTGATTGCAAACTTAAAATAAAAATATGTAGCCAAATTAAACTGAAACCCCAAAAAACATACTGCATGCAGTGCAATACCCAGAGCTGGCCCGTCCATTGTGTGAGAATGTTGTTCAGGTAGCTCTGTGCCAATAACATCTCACATATGCTATTCGACATGGCAGTGTCAGCTTTAGAAGAAGCCGGAGAGGCCCCGGCTCACCTCTGACAGCTGCCGGTTTTCTTCACTTGGGCACTGTGTTGTAGTATAGACTGCTGGTGTGCCGGAGATCAAAGGGAATTTCCTCTTTCCTGGCACTCAGCGCACCAGCGGCCTATACTAAACACAGCTGTCGAAGTGAAGAAAAACAGTGCTCTTCACTTTGGTAGCTGTCAGAGGTGAGCCAGGGCCTCTTCGGCTCTCTCTAAAGGCAGACAGCTGCGGGGCTCTTTGGGGGCGGGGGTGGCTAGGACTGGAAATAACCCCTCCCCCAGAATTTCATGAGGGCCAATGATTGTAATATGATACGGAAGTCCTCGGGGTCAAAATATATTTCAAAAACCAGACCATAAGCAACCTATGGGACCAAACCAATCTGCACACATCAGCAATTCCAAATGTAACTACACTTCCAAGTTCTTCACTTCACAACTAACCCAAAAAATCTCAGTTTTAAACAAAACTAAAGCTAATTTTTTCTGGATCATACAGCACTTAACCTTCATCATACACTCAGTCTAGCTTCAGCCATTACCATAATTACTTCAAATGAGAAACAAAAAAATCAGAGTCAAGGAAAGAATATTGAAAAGCACCTAGGGCCCTATATTGAATTGAGCAGGTATGCGCCACTATGGTGCATAGCCCTGCCTGCCAACCCTTAACCCCGGATATTCAATGCCCTCGTTACAACATTGAATAGCGGGCTCGCCGCACATGACCTGGAACCGCCGATGCTAATCGGGTAGCAGTGATATTGCACCGCTATCCGGTTAGCTTCTGCAGGTAAAGCGAGGCCAGCGTTTGCGGCTCCAAGTTTTACATGCCGATCACTAACTGGGTAGAAGTGCAATATTGCCGGTACCCTGTTAGCGATAGTCTCCACCTCCGCTCTTCCCCGGTACGCCCTTAACATGTCCCAGAGCTAACTGCATAGCATCAGGGCGTGTAGTGAATTCAGAAGGAGATATTCAACGGTACTAACTGTGGAAGTGCCTTTGAATATCCCAATTTAAGGCATTTACATGGTTTACTGGGCTGTAAGCCGTGTAACTGCCTTTTTTTTTTAAACCATTTATTTTCAATTTCCAGTTAACAAACAAAAATAATATACATCCAATTACATGAATGACACTCCATAACAATTAGTCCCCCCAACACCAGTCAACCACCCTCCCTAACTCCCGGGTCAACCCCCCCCCCCCCCCCCCAAGTATCTCCTTGTGACCCATCCTGCTCCTTTACATAATACAATGACCATCACTTAGCCTTTACAACAAAATCATCCAAATATTGCCATTTGTTTATCCGTGATGTGCTGATTCCGGACTCCTGCAGGGACCCTACTGCAGAATGTTTATTGGCTATCGCTAAACAAAGTCTGTTGTATTCTTTCTCATAACTGGCATACAAACAAAATATGTTCCACCAAAAAAAAGCATCCAGTTGTGAGAAATCTTTCCAGCAATGGAGAATCATTTTTATAGCGATAGCCATCATAAAATCAAACAGAAATCTCATCCTTAGTTATGAGCAAATTCTCAGCAGCCGAACGCAATATAACTATTTGCCATCTTAATTGATCATGAAAACAAAGGATCTGCTGCATCCTGTCCCAGACTTTAGACCAAAAAAGTTGAACGTGCGGGCAATCAAATAGCATATGCCTCAGAGTGGCCGGGCTTTGATGACAAGTCCAGCAAGTGTTCTTGCTCTCACTATTCCACTTGGATAGCTTTACTGGCGTAATATGAGCTCTATGAATTAAAAAATATAGAAACTGAGTGACCCCCGCCCCTCTCGAAACTCTATTCACCTGCCTCCAGATCCGTACCCATGTGTCGGCTGAAACATGAGATTCTAAATCGTTATCCCAGACCTTTTCAAGCCCGACTAACCGACAAGGGGAACCATCCCTTATGACGGCATAAAACCATGAGGCAGCCCCTTTTTCAGAGCCGCACTCAGTCACTAATTTAGATAATTCCCACCCCGAAGAAAGAAGGGGCACCAGTACCCTCGCCCTGGAAAAACAGTGCATCAATTGCAACCATTGATAATAACAAGTATTCGGGAGACCAAACTCCCGTTGCAACTCCGCAAAGGATTTCCATCGCGATGTAGTCGCCAGTTGCCCCAATGTCCAAATTCCTTTCCTCTGCCAAATTTTCCAAGAGACTACTTGCTTTCCAATCTTAAAACAGGTATTATACCAGATGGGCATTTGTCGTGAAGAGGTGTATTCCTGCCTTAAAAGCTGAGCCAATGTGAGAAAAGCTTCCTGCGTAGAAGCTATTACTCTACCAAGTGGGAGGAGATCTGGCCATTTCATACCCATCAGCAGTGAAGTCGGAATCGGAGCAACTATACGCTTCTCCACTTCCAGCCACATGGGGCTTCCAGACTGATTTTCAACAAAGGACCACAAAGAACCTTGCTTGAGCCTAAAAGCATGATGATAGTTTTTAAAGAATTGAAACTGAACCCCCCCTAAGGTCTTCTTCGCCTTCAACTTACTAGTCGCAATTTTTGGAGGCTTACCTTGCCATAAAAAGTTGATTAACTGCCGCTCGATGGAGTGATATATCTTATCGGGAAACCTCACCGGCAACATTTCTAAGACATAATTAATCTTTGGAGTCAAAACCATTTTAATTGACTCTAATCTGCCCCACCAATTTAAATGTAACGGAGACCACTGTTTAGTGAAAGCTTGGACCAATTCAACTAAAATTTTGGAATGAATCTCAATTACATCCTCCAAGTCTCCCGAGAAGCGTACGCCTAAATATTTAACCTCCACCGGAGCCCAAACAAAAGGGTGAGAACCTAACATAGATTTAAAAGTCCACTTATTTAGAGGGAAAGCTACAGATTTCGACCAATTAATTTTATAAGCTAGAGAAGGTTTCAATACAGTTTAACAGACTACCAGTAGAAGAGGGATGTATGAAAAGCAACAAATCATCCGCATACGTCGAAATTTTAACTTCCAAGTCACTAATCCTCACTCCCAAAATTTCCTTTTGAGAACGAATTAGAAGCAGCAGAGACTCCAGTGCTAGATTAAATAACAAGGGTGAAAGAGGGCAACCTTGCCTAGTTCCCCGATATAAAGATAAAGGGGAAGAAAGAATCCCATTGGCAAAGACACAGGCAGTCAGATTGGTATACAAAATCTGTATTAAACCCATAAATTTATCTCCAAAGCCAAACCATCTCAACGACTGACTCAGGAAGGCCCACTCCAAACGATTGAAGGCCTTCTCCGCTTCCAGAGAAAGGCCCAACACAGGATTTTCCTGATTACCCGCAAGAAGTAATAAATTTAGAAGAAGCCACGCATTATCTGAGGTGGCCCTTCCCGCCATAAAACCACATTGATCAGGATGAATGAGATCCGGCGTAACCTTAGACAACCGCTTCGCTAGAATAGAAGCATAAAGCTTATAATCAGCATTTAATAAAGAAATTGGTCGATAATTCTCAGCCTTCTGTGGATCTCTGACCGGCTTAGGAATAACCACTATAATCGCATCGTTAAACGAACCGGTCGCGGGCAACTGAACATCCAAATAACCAAAATAGTCCAGCAGTTGTGGGGTCAACTCTTTCTCAAAGGCTTGATAGAATTCACAAGGGATACTGTCTGGGCCAACGGCCTTTCCCGACTTCCCCGCTCTTATAGCATCCTTGATCTCACTTACTGATATAACATTATCTAATTCTCTTGCCTGTGTGTCAGAAAGGATAGGATGCTCAGTATGACCAAAAGTAGCATAAAAATCCTCTACCCTCAATTGCTGTTCAGAGGAATATAGATTCGCATAAAAGCACCGCAGAACCTCTACTATCTCAGCACTCTTTGTTAAAATTTCCTGCTTGTCCCCCCTAAGGATTTTTATTCTAGTCTTAGCTACACGGGGTGTCAAGGTCTGAGCTAACAAACTCCCTGACTTGTTGGCTTCCAAATAGTATCTAGACTTCTGGTGAAAGATCGACTGCGAAGCCTCTACACTTAATATTTGATTATATTGACACCACAATCTCTGCAGACGGAGTAACACAGCGGGGTCGGCCCTGGAGATCAACAGCCTTTCACCAGCTTTGATTTGCGAGTCCAAAGCAGATAATTTGGCTTTCTTTATCCTATTTAAAGAGATAGTATAACTGGTTATCTTAACACCAATGGTAGCCTTAAACCCCTCCCACCAGGCCCAACCCGAAGTTTCGCTGGTTAGGTTCACATCAAAATATTCATTAATTGCCTGCCGTATGTATTCGCAGAACCCTTTATCGCCCAAAAGAGATTTATTAAAGGAGAACCATGACCGGGATTCTTCTATATCCCCCAGTGCTAAAGAAAAGGTAATGGCCGCATGGTCCGATATTTGAGTGGAATTTATGTCAGTCTTCATAACCGCAGGAATCAATGTTTTGGCAATTAAAAAATAATCTATCTGCGAATGAGATCTATGAGGGAGAGAAAAGAATGTAAAATCCTTCTCATCAGGATGCTGCAACCGTCAAATATCTGACAGTCCCATATCCCGCATTATGGCTGACACCACCGATGGGGCTTGTGGAGTTCTAGAAACACGAGGAGGTTGACAATCTAACAAAGGATCCAAAACCAAATTAAAATCCCCCCCCCCACGACTACATCACCCTTAGGTAATGATAGTAATTCTTCCGCTATTTTATGAAAAAACGATATGCCATCCAAATTAGGAGCATAAAGATTTAGAATGGCCAACGTCCTCCCACATATTTGAAGTAAAACAGATGTCCATCGGCCATCCACATCGGCATGAGACAACTCTAACACTTTTTCTTCACAAGAATGGCAGTAAAGTTTGCAAACATAACCTTTCTTCTTTACTAAGGGGTATGTTTACTAAACTGTGTTAGTGCAAATCGCGTTAGGAGCCGCGTTAGTGAAAGGAAAACCAAAAAAGGACATGGGTGGGACATCGTAACCACTAACGCGCGTTCCAAAAACTAATGAGCGTTACAGGGCGCCGTGGTGTGTTACTGCGCGTTAATCGTATGAAGGCGTACAGACACAAATCACTGAAACAGAGCTGTAGCACAATGGTTAGTGTACTCACCATTCTTACAAACAGCATGGGTTCAAGTCCCCAGTGTGCCTAACACAGAAGGCTGTCCCAGGCACCACCCTGTACATCACATAGGGAATGAGGAGGCATGTTTTTCTTTACGTTCAATAGTGGTTACTGAAACACACTCTCGCAGTGCGCGTAGCCATGTATGTTGGTGCATGCGTGGCTGCGTGCGTTGTTACGGGCGTAGCCCCGTGCGTAGCTACGTGCGTTGCTGCGTGCGTACAATTGTGCGTGGGTACGTGTGTTTTTACCAGCGTGGGCACCTTATAGTACAGACACTATAGATTTTGGGGTGCTGAATCCAGGAAAAATAGCCAAAATGTTCCATCACGTCACGTTTTCTTGCAAAATTAGATTTCTTACCCATATAAGGAATGTTCACATAATTTCTTTTTAGCCAACTGCAGTTTATTTTCTTGGCCCAAAATAGAGGTTGTAATGGTTAACTAACTAGAAACACTCCCTCATGATATTTTAGAGTGTTTTGTATTCATTTTATACATTAACAGGACAATTGGGAGGCGGGGGGCTAAATCCAGTACTCGCGCTGGCGCATGTTCTTTCCTGTTCGCCTCGCCTCGTTCGCTCGCTCAAACACGGTGGTTGCGACATGAACGTTCCTGTCAAATTTCAGTTTCTTGCAAGTTCATTATTACCTTTTGTTTGCTCAGTCGTAATCCAGCTTTATTCCGAAGTGGTTCACTACAGTTGTAGTTTGCAGTGCTGTGTATTTGTGATGGCTCACAGAGCCAGAGGTTGCGTCAACTCTCCGGACAGTTTTTGTTTTATTTGTGGGGAATATACCGTGAAAAAGCGGCAGAGAAACATTTCTGCATTTATTAAAAAAGTATATTTCGCCTATTTCGGTTTGAAGTTAGGCGATCAAGACAAACCGTGGGCTCCTCACAAAGTGTGCAAGACATGTGAGGAAGATCTACGCTTATGGATGAAAGGTAAAAAACAAGCATTTCGTTTCAGAATACCTATGATGTGGCGTGAACAAAGAGACCACAGCAGTGACTGCTATTTTTGCTCTTGCATTGTGAAGGGATACAACTTAAAAAATAAGAACGTAATAAGTTACCCCAACCTTCCCTCAGCAATTAGGCCTATGCCTCATAGCAACGAAGTACCTGTGCCTGAACCACCAAAATCTTTGGATCATATTTGTGTGGACGGTTCTGATCATGATGAGACTCATCAGATGGCTTTTCCCGATGAGTCCAGTACTTCCGAGTTTGAAACTGAACCAGATCCGAAACCTGAACTTTTCTCTCAAGCTGAATTGAATGATTTAGTCCGGGATTTAGGACTCCCAAAAGATGCTGCCCAACTGCTAGGTTCTCGGCTTAAACAGAAAAATCTATTGTCACCAGGAACAACTTTTTATTGGTACCGCAACCGCGAGACACAATTTTTGAAGTATTTCAGCAAAGAGGAAGATTTGGTATTTTGCAACGATATATACGGAGTGATGGAAAAGTTTAAACTCAAGTATGATCCTGCTGAATGGCGGCTGTTCATTGATTCGTCAAAAGACAGCATAAAAGGTGTTCTTCTTCATAATGGCAACACATTCGCTTCAGTTCCTATTGCTCACTCTGTTATTCTCCAAGAAAAATACGAGAATTTGGCCCTGATTCTTCAGAAGATTCGTTATGATGAGCATAAGTGGATGATTTGTGGAGACTTTAAAATTCTATCCATGCTATTAGGGCAGCAATCCGGTTTCACCAAATATCCCTACTTCCTTTGCTTGTGGGATAGCCGGGCCCGCGACCTACACTGGGGGAAAAAAGACTGGCCAATTCGGGAGTATTTGAGACCCGGTGAGAAAAATGTTCTTCATGAGAGCTTGGTACCTCGTGATAAAATTCTATTACCACCTCTCCACATTAAGTTGGGTCTCATTAAGCAATTCATCAAGTCCCTTCCAAAAGATGGTGAGTGCTTTTGGTACCTTTGCTCAAAGTTCCCCCGACTTTCTGAAGCAAAGCTAAAGGAAGGAGTGTTTGTTGGCCCTGATATAAGGAAACTCATTTCAGATGGAGCATTCGCTGAAACGATGTCTGAGAAGGAAAAAGAAGCCTGGGATTCCTTCAAGGATGTTGTTCTCAAATTCTTGGGGAACAGGCGGGATGAGAACTATAAGGATATTGTTGCTAGGATGCTCAATGCCTTCAAAGAACAAGGCTGTAACATGAGCCTGCAAGTCCATTTCTTGCACTCCCATGTGAACTACTTTCCCGAAAACTTGGGGGCGTACAGTGAAGAACAAGGTGAAAGGTTTCACCAGGACATCAAGGACGCAGAGAGAAGGTACCAAGGAAGATGGAACACCACTATGATGGCTGATTTCTGCTGGTTGCTGCTGCGGGAAACCCCAGATGAAAAATACGCCAAGCAGCGCACCAAGAGAAGCATTCGGAGGAGGAAGAAGAAACGGGCCCACCAGGAGATTGATTGACCCAAGAATGACTTTAAAATCTAAACTGTGTTGACAAATATCGTGTTTTTACTAAACTTTGAAATAAAAATTTGCTAGTTATTACCACAGTGTCGGATCTCATTTATTAGAATTTTATTTTCACACCATCGGGTGTTTGTCTTCATGTATTGCAATGGTGCGGTTTGCGTTTTCTATTCTTACATACATACCTGTACAACATTTTTTGCACATTTCTTTGCTTTGCTTTGTGTCTAACCTCGCTCTTATATGCTCAATGTTTGTGCACATGTATGTGGCTGTTTTAAGTGCAGACAATTTTGCTACCATCACAGTGTGTTTTGTTGACATTACTCTATTCTTATGTGCTGTCTTGTTACAATTTTCTTTATTCTTATTTGAATAACTACTAAACAATTAGTATAAAGAATTCATCCAAGAAACTTTTATCTCGATCGCACTCAATCTGAAACGTTCACCTCAAACTGCTAACCCAATGTAACAAAAAATCTGTACGTGATGGAGCAAATTGGTTACCAGATTTGGATTCAGCGCACCAAAAAATGTAAAAATCAATCGAAACATTAGAGGCAGTTTAAAAAAAAATTTTTTTTAGTGTACCTGTGTTATTTGCCTTGAAAACCACCAAACCTGTATTCTTTACGTGCATGAGCTGTGCATGGGATGCACACACATGTACAATACACATACATAAACCCAGGACTTGCAAACTTACATGTAGAGATGTGCCTCGACTATGCACAGACACTGAAATCACCCCACAGACCCAGAAACAAACACAGCTTCGGATGTCATCCCGGGTAGCAGCCAATCCCAGACATATAACTCAAGTTATGTACAGAAGGGCCATATAGCTCTACATATACCACATATCAGCACATACAAGCATACCAACAACCCCTATACCAGTACTACATACACACAATCACATAAGCACATACAAGCATAGCAACAACCCCTACACCAGTACTACATACACGCAATCACATAAGCACATACAAGCATAGCAACAACCCCTACACCAGTACTACATACATGCAATCACAAGCACATACAAGCATACCAACAACCCCTACACCATTACTACATACACACAATCACATAAGCACATACAAGCATAGCAACAACCCCTACACCAGTACTACATACACACAATCACATAAGCACATACAAGCATACCAACAACCCCTACACCATTACTACATACACACAATCACATAAGCACATACAAGCATAGCAACAACCCCTACACCAGTACTACATACACACAATCACATAAGCACATACAAGCATAGCAACAACCCCTACACCAGTACTACATACACGCAATCACATAAGCACATACAAGCATAGCAACAACCCCTACACCAGTACTACATACATGCAATCACAAGCACATACAAGCATACCAACAACCCCTACACCATTACTACATACACACAATCACATAAGCACATACAAGCATAGCAACAACCCCTACACCAGTACTACATACACACAATCACATAAGCACATACAAGCATACCAACAACCCCTACACCATTACTACATACACACAATCACATAAGCACATACAAGCATAGCAACAACCCCTACACCAGTACTACATACACACAATCACATAAGCACATACAAGCATAGCAACAACCCCTACACCAGTACTACATACACGCAATCACAAGCACATACAAGCATAGCAACAACCCCTACACCAGTACTACATGCACACAATCACATAAGCACATACAAGCATAGCAACAACCCCTACACCAGTACTACATACACACAATCACATAAGCAAGTTTGGAAAACTAGTCAGCAATTCTGAGCACCAAAGAATTTTCAGATATGAAGAAATCTTTGTTTTGTTTTTTTTTGCTTTTTTTGTTGCTTATTTTGGACCCCTTTTACTAAAGCCCAGTGACCAGTTAATGTTCATTTTCAAATGTGATAACTAGAAACCAGGAACAGTAACATGGGGAAATGCCAGCCACCAACCCTTTAAAACACACAGTAACCAGCCACTATGCGATGGGGCAGGGAATGGGCGGAATATGGGCATTGAGAGCACATGACCACTAGTGCTAGGGAAATTGCCGCGTGTTCAGTGGCAACATGGCTGTAAAAGCGAGTTCACCTAATGACATCTCTATGGGGATTGTTCAGTGAACGTGCCTTACTGGAGCACACATTAACATTCACAGCCGAAGATTAACTACCGCAGACATGCTGCTCACACCCTCAGCAGCCAATGAGGAAGCTTTGCACTTCATGTGCATTTGTTTGCATGTTAAATAGAAAACCTTAGTGGGTTTTAGTTAAAGGAGCCCTTTGATTTTTATTTCTTTGTACATATTTAATTTATATTTTGTTTTCTTTCTCTTTTTATATTTTACATTTCTACTACCTTTGTTCTCCCCTTCTACTGGCTTTTTTTCCATTTTCCCCCTTTGTTCAAACTGTCTTTCTCTTTCCGTCACTTCACCCTCTTTCTCTCTGGTTTTTCCTCATTCCAGTTCTCCGACTGTCCCCTTCTCAGCCTCTTCCACCCCAGCTGTTCATCTCCCTCTCACTGAAGTCCCTTTTCTCCCTCCCTGCAACGAGCGATTCCCATCTTCCAGCTGCCCCTCCCACCTCCTGTTTCTTCCCATCAGCATCTCTCTAGTTTCTTCTTGACCTAAACCCAATTAGGCTTAAACAGCAGTGGCAGCAGCTTTCATTGGTCAGTCGCACCATTTCTTCTGCCTATGCTGGTGCCAGACAATAACTCTGAGGCAGTCAAACAACCTAAAGCTCATGCAGTCAGCAACACAAACACAACTGTATAGAAACACTGCTGTAATAACCAGTGTCAGCTACTCACCCCTCTGTTTACCGTTAATGGAATGTTGCAGAATGTTTCTGTGCTTCAGTCTTTCTGGTTATCGCCCTCTATATAAACCTCTGTCTTGTGGGAGGGAAAGAGAAAAGAGAAGGATATGCAAATACTCATCTGCACACATTTCAAAGAAAAAGTTAGAAGAAAAAAGCTCTTGTAGAACTGAAATAACTCTCCATGACCTTGCAGAAATATGAGCCAAACTTTCTGTAGGTGATACCTCTTCACTAGACTAACTCAACATACCTGTGACCAACATTTGAGATCTATGCCCCCTTCATTTTGTCAGGCCTAGATTGATGAAGGAAGTATAGCTCACCTTGAACGCTGATAGCTTGGCATCTCTGTTATGTATTTTAAATCCTTGTGTGACTTATTTGAAAAACTGAGACCTGGTGAGTTAACTCACATGATTGAAACATTGCTCTTGAACAGGGTGTCCCTGTACTACTTGACTTCACTAAATTCTTTCTCCATCCAGAAACCAAAATTAGTGAACAATAATTGTAAAGAACACACCGATTTTTTGTCAGATTACTCACCATGAGTAGGAACAGTCCTACTCTCGAAGTGAGCCCTCCTTTTTAATTTAATTAATAACAGACCCCATTTGGATCTGAAAAAGAGGACTTACAGCATTATTTAGCTGTTATATCCCACCAAACAACTTATTTAAAATGCTTCAACCTACAAGGTCTCTTACAGCAGACAGGATTCAACAGTCATACTAAAAAGGATTCAAAAATCTCAACTTCAATGTGTAACAGCTGCTTCCCCACTCAAAAAAGCTTTTTAACAGAGGTAAAACACTTAGCTGTTATGTCCATTCGAACATCGAAGTCGCTGACTTTAGCTGTTATATCCATTCGAAGTCGCTGACTGAAATGTTGCACCAGTAAAAGACTGATCTTCATGAAAATCCTGAATCCTTGTCCATTCCAGAACCAAAGAGGTTGAAAACTGAAGGTTCACGCTTCCAGAACCAAAGAGGTTAAAAACTTAAGGTTCATACAGAGGGGGGCAATTCCAGTCCTGGAGGGCTGCAGACCGGTCAGGTTTTCATGATGTCCCTAGTGAATATTCATGAGATCTATTTGTATCCACTGCCTTCCATTGTATGGAAATGGAGCCATGAATATTCATTAGGGACATCATGAAAACCTGACTGGTCTGTAGCCCTCCAGGACTGGAATTTATTTATGTATTTATTTAAAAGCTTTTCTATACCGTGCTCTTTACAATCAGTGCGGTTTACAATTAACATTTCCTTGTACAATGCAGAAAGGGCCTACATTGTACTTACATTAAACAGGTGACGTAACTTGGATTTATAACTGGGGCCACTATGAACAGGCAGAGCCCTTTGTCGCTACAACGTTCAATGGTAGGCTGGGACTCGTATCTATGTACAAAACCTGTCGATTGTTTACAGTTATTTACAGTCTTACTTTATTTATATTTGTTAGCAGTTCATTGGCCTATCAGGTAGCTGGGTTAGGGCTCCCAGTAGTCTCGGTCTGCATAGGGTGTATTGGGGATGCTGTCGGGGTGGGCTGGGGTGTGGCAGTTGAGGTTGCATCATTGGGCTGTGAGTAATGTCGAAGAAACAGATGATGCTTTAAGGCCTTCCTGAAATGGGTGAGGTCCGTGATTGCTCTGATGTTGGGGGGAAAGTTATTCCAACATGTTGGGGCATAGAACACGAAGGCTCTGTTCCTTGTTGCCTGAGAACATTTTGTTGTTCCTTGGGGATTACAAATGTGTTGGTAGCAAAGGTCCTTCTTGATCTGTTATGGGGGGGTGGGGTTGAGGAGGTCTGTGAGGGAGGCGGAGGATAACTTGCCCACCCCTGCTCTAGAATGACAATTCAAGTCATGACAGTGGATTAGGTATAGTCTTGTTTGTCAGGAATGTAGGGCCCGATATTCGGCGGCAACGGCTGGTGCAATTACAGTGTCTAGTAGTGAGGAGGAGCAGTGGGCAGATGATGGCCACAGAGTAGGGATTAGAGGTGGGGGAGATGGATGACAGATGGTGGATATGGGATGGGGGGTAGAGGGCAGATGCTGGACATGCCAGAAGTATCCAGGGGGATGGAGGGTAGATGCTGGACATGGAATCAGGGTGGAGAAAATATGCCCGCCCTGAAGTTGGTGGACATGGGATAGGGGTAGACAACTGATGCTGAATATGAGCTGGGGAGCATAGGGGAATAGAGAGCAGATACTGGGGCATTGGGAAGAGATCTGGGAGAAAGGGCAGATGCTAGACATCGGGAATGGAAGGCAGATTGTGAACATGGGCTGAGAGGGGCAGTGGACAGCTGGTATCCTGAGGAAGGAGGACTGAAATGATAAAGCGGTATAAAGAAAACTATTAAATAAATATTGGACACAGGAGGAGGAAGAGAGAATGTGGGGCAGAAAAAGGAGATGAGGCACAGGATGGCAAAAAGAGAGGTGAGAGACAATGAGTAGGGGAGGAGAGAGGGGGACAGATGAAGGGCCAAGTTAACCATTAGGCAAACTTGCCAACTGATGCAGAAAACTAGCACAGCCTTTACGTGAAGATAACATAGCTTTTAGACACAATTATCACCACAGCCAAATGGAAAAAAGAGATGGACGAGCACGTAAACAGCAAAGGAAAAGCTAGCAGACACATAATGCCAAGAATATTTAAATTATAGGCAAATGCATGAATTAAAATGGAATGCTAATATTGTCTGCATCCCAATGCAGAGAAATGAATAGAGGAATTCATAACCAGCCTTAGTGCCAATATCTCTGCGCCTGGTTTTGAGGTGGGTTAAATGTCTTGTACATGCCCCTGGCAGTCTTTTGATTGCATCAGGGGCTTTCCCCAAAGCCTGGATCATCTGAGGGGAAATGTCAAGCTTCCCTTCAGATGCTTCAGGCATCGGGGAAAGCCCCTGCTGCTATCAAAATACTGTAGGGGGGCTAGTGCCCATGACAGAAAGCAGATCCCTGGTGGTCCAGCAGCACCCGCCCACCCAACTAAAAATAATCCTTGTAGCCCAGCGGCCCTGATCTCCCCACCCACTCAACCAAAAATAACCCTGGTGGTCTAGTATAAGTCACTTTTGCAAAGGTACCAGGAGGGTGATGGTGGGTGGGTGGGTAGGGGGATCAGAACTCCTGGGCCACCAGGCGTTTACTTTCTGTCAGAGGCACCGACCCCTTGACAGTATTTTGATGGCATCAGGAGCTTTCCCTCAGATGATCCAGGCATTGGGGAAAGCCTCTGATGCCTTCAAAATAGTGTCGTGGCTCATATGAAAATTAGCCACCCTGTGCCCTTTTTTCTGAGAGAGCATTCCAAATTTGTGCCGACTTCATTGCATATGTGTTTGGCTTGCTCTCTCAGTTTAACACTGCCATTTGTGCCACAGTTTAATGCATGACTGACACGTAGCTGATTTGCATATGAGCCCTTTCTGCATGCCGGCTCTGAAGTTGCACGCTATCGGTGCGCTGCAAAGAAGAGTACAGAGTTGGTAGCGTGCGACTTTGGTTCCGGCTTTCTCCATCAGCCTGTAGATGGCAATGTCTGAGGGGCAGCAAAGAACAGAACATTGAAACCTAAATAATAGATCGAGACATCCGTGGGAGGTGGCTATGTTGTTCTTAAGTGCCGTCGAGTCGGAGTCGACTCATGGCGACCCTCTGGATAGCTATCCTAAATTGTGTTCGGTCTTCAGTCAGGCGGCTCATTGTTGACAGACTGGTACCCGTAGCTGCTGTTATTGTATTGATCCATCTCATTGCTGGCCTTCCTCTTTTGCGTTGACCTTCTATCTTGCAAGCATAATGTCTTTCTCTAATGATCTCTCTCTTCGCATGATGTGTCCAAAGTATGAAAGTCGAAGTCTTGTCATCTGAGCTTCTAAAGAAAGCTTAGGTTTGATCTCCTCTAGTACCGACTGGTTTGTTCTTCGGGCAGTCCATGGTATACACGGTATTCGCCGCCAGCACCATAATTCAAAGGCATCAATTTTCTTCCTGTCTATCTTTTTCACTGTCCAGCTTTCACACCCATATGATGTTATTGAAAATACCATGGCTTGAACAAGTTGAATCTTTTTATGGAGAGAGACATCTCTGCTCTTAAGAATCTTATCTAGGTCTTTCACAGCCATTCTGCCAAGAGCAATGCGTCATCTGATTTCTTGACTGCTTGTTGCTTCTTTATTGATAGTTGATCCAAGTAGGTTAAAGTTGTTCACAATTTCAATTTCTTCTCCTTCAACGATGAACCTGTTGATTATGCCAGTTGTCATGATCTTTGTCTTCTTCACATTAAGGTGCAGGCCCATTTTGAGACTATGTTCTTTGATTGTGAGAAGCAAATGTTTCAGATCATCTTCACTTTCAGCCAGTAATGTGGTATCATCGGCATAGCGAAGGTTGTTGATGAGTCTTCCACCAATCTTCACACCTCTGTTGTCTTCATACAATCCTGCTTCTCTGATGATTTGTTCTGCATATAAATTAAACAGGTAGGGGGAAAGTATGCAGCCTTGTCTTACACCTTTGCTTATTTTAAACCATTCTGTTTCTCCTTGTTCCGTTCGAACTGTTGCTTTTTGATCAATGTACAGATTGCGCAAGAGAACGATCAGGTGTTCTGGTATACCCATGCTTCTTAATGTGGCCCAGAGTTTCTCATAGTTTACACAGTCAAAATCCTTGCTATAGTCGATAAAGCACAAATAGATATCCTTTTGGTATTCTTTAGTCTTTTCAAGGATCCATCTCACATCCACAATGATGTCTCTCGTTCCTCGCCCTTTCCTGAACCCTGCTTGCACTTCAGGTAGTTCTTGTTCCAGGTATGGTTGTAGTCTCTTTTGAATAATCTTCAGTAGAATCTTGCTGGCATGTGGGATCAGAGCGATTGTGCGATAATTTTCACAGTCAGTTGGATCACCTTTCTGTAGTATTGGTATAAACACAGATCTTTTTCAGTCAGTTGGCCATGATGTTGTCTTCCATATTTCTTGGCAGAGCCTTGTGAGTATGGTAACAGCTGCATCAGATTGCTGCAATACTTCTATGGGAATGCTATCAATGCCTGGTGCTTTGTTCTTTGATAAGGCTTTCAATGCTGCTTCAACTTCTTCTTTCATCACCAATGGTTCCCGATCATAAGATACAGGTTGAAACGGCTGTTGGTCCACTTGATCTTTATCATATAAAAACTCTGTATATTCCTTCCACCTTTTCTTGATCTTCTCAGCATCATTCAACATAGAACCATGAGCATCTTGTAACATTCCAATTCGAGGCTGGAACTTTTTCTTTAACTCTCGTAGCTTTAGGAAAGCCGATCTTGTTCTTCCTCTAATAGTTTCTGCTTCTATTTCCTTGCAAGTGTCATTGTAGTACTTTTCCTTGTCCTGTCTTGCTGCACATTGGACATCTCTGTTGAGTTCTGCGATTGTCTTTCTTTCTCCTCTGGCTTTAGCTTCTCTGCGTTTCTGGGCAATTTTCAGAGTTTCTTCCATCATCCATTTTGGCCGTTTTTGCTTTTTCACCTTTTGTAGAGACTTCTCGCTTTCTTCCAACACAACCTTCTTGATGTCATTCCATAACTCTTCCGGAGCTCTGTCATTTGTATCTAAAGCAGCAAATCGATTTTGCAGGCAGTCTTTAAATTCCAGTGGCATATTCTCAAGGTCATATTTTGCTGCATTCATGAGTGGATTGCTCTTTTTCAACTTTAGCTTGAGTTTGCATACTAGTAGTTGATGATCTGTACCACAGTCAGCTCCAGGTTTTGTCTTTGTTGATGTTACAGAGCTTTTCCATCGTTGACTTGCACATATGTAGTCAATTTGATTTTTATATAGTCCATTCGGTGAAGTCCATGTGTACAGTCGCCGCTTGTGTTGCTGGAAGAAGGTGTTTGAGATGAATAGATCATTGGTCTTGCAGAATTCTATCAGTTTTTCTCCAGCTTCATTTCTGTTGCCAAGTCCATATTTTCCGACTACTTTGCCTTCTTCTTTGTTGCCAACTTTTGCTTTCCAGTCACCCATGACTATCAGGATATCCTGTTTGCATGTTCTGTCAATTTCAGCTTGTACTTGTTCATAGAACTCTTCAATTTCATTCTCTTCTGCAGCTGTTGTTGGGGCATATACTTGAATTATAGTTGTGTTGATAGGCAATCCTCGTAGACGAATAGAGATTAAGCGTTCGCTGACTGCATTGTATTTCATTACAGTTCTTGCAAGTTTCTTCTTTATTATAAATGCAACACCATTTCTTCTTTGTCTTTCATTTCCAGCATAGTAGACCATGTGATCATCTGATGCAAAGTGCCCCATGCCAGTCCATTTCAGTTCACTGACACCCAACAGATCAAGTTGTACACGTTCCATTTCATTCTTGACCACCTCCAACTTCCCTTGGTTCATGCTTCGTACGTTCCATGTTCCAATGTGTAAGACATCTTTACAGCTTCTGACTCTCATTTCATGCGCAGATTTTTTCAGGGTGCCAGCAAAAGCAGGGCATTGAAAATGAAACAATTGATTCTGACAGCAGGGGATGGGGGAGGGGAGGGGATGAAATAAGGCTTAAGGTTTGTTAGGTTTCCAACATTTTGAACCAACTCGGGTCTGGCCCTGGACACATGCTGGACGTGGGGGAGGAGGAGAGAAAGGCGAGAGTTAAAGACTGGGGACAGGGGCGGCCCAAGGAAGGTGCGGGGCCATGTGCGGAGACTCATTTGCATAAGGGGCCTCATTTGCATAAATATTTGCATAATGTTACCATACACTAACTTTTAGTAAACATGCTTCTTCATGAGTGTATGGATAAAGAAAGACTAAAAGATTTCTACATTACTATAATACAGTGCCAACCGCCAGGCACATTAGGAACTACTACAAACACTGCCCATTTAAACCCATAGCAAACCTGCCGTATCCTAACAGCACTACAAGGACTCATAAAACACCATACTCTACCTATCAAAAGGCAACACTGCAAATATTAAACCAATACATTTCAGAGAACAATACATGACCTACTGGGGAAAGAGAACAAGTGGCAATGTCAAATAGGAATTACATAAACAGAATACCTCAGCTCAGTTACACATGCAGAACATAGACCATCACCAAACAAGGAATCACAATTTAGAAACAGGAAGACAATAATTAAACTGGAAACCCCAAAAGCCAAACTTGGAATGTACAACACTGTAGAAATAAAACTATAAATTAATTTCCTCTTGTACTAAACAAAGCACCAACGTTAATGATGCACATTTCCCAGAGCTGACATATTCCAGTTAATAAATTCAAAATAAAGAGATATCTTTGTACCTTTTGTGCATTTTTTTCAGTTGCAATTGTTCCAGCCACTTTCTTCTGGTTTATTTGTATCTTCTGCTAACTCTCCATCGTCTGCTGTCCATTTGTCCTTTCTTCACTCTTCTAGTTTTTTCCATTCTACCTCTACATCTGTTTTAACATACTAATTTCTCCTTTTGCTCTTTCCTCATTCCTATTTCATCCACTCAAATTTTACCCCTCCATCCTCAATCCCCACTTACTCTCCCAATACCCGGCCAATTGTAGATTTTTCTTCCCTCCCACACAAAATATTTTTATCCTCTCCATTTCACTCTCCCAGCCCCATCCCCTTCTAATCTCCCCCAACATCAGCTCCCTTCTAGTTCCAGCCCCACCCAGTATCCACTCCCTTCTAGTCCCCCCATCAGCCCATTTCCAGTCCTAGCTCCCCATCCATTTCCAGTTCTATACGAGTCCCTTCATCAGCTCATTTCCAATACCAGCCTCCCATCAGCCCATTTCTAGTCCTTTCCTAGCCCCACCATCAGCCCATGTCAAATCCTAGCTCCCCTCCACTCAGCCCATTTCCAATCCAAGCCCCCCATGAGCCTACTTCCAGTTCTAGCCCCTCCATGAGTCCATTTCAATCCAAGCCCCCACCACAGCCCATTTCCAATCTTAGCTCCCCAACACCCAATTCCCAGTCCTATCCTAGCCCCTCCATCAGCCCATTTCCTTTCCTAGCTCCCTCCCCTAAGAGCTCATTCCAAGCCCCCTCTCCATCAGCTATTTGCAGTTCAAGCCTTCCCTTCCACTCAGCCCAGTTCCAGTCCTAGCAACTCCCCCTACCAATTACCCGTCCTAGCCCACCATAGCCTATTACCAGTCCTAAGCCCCATCAGCCCATTACCAGTCCTAAGCCCCCATCAGCCCACTCCCTGTCCTAATCCCACCAGCCCATTTCCAGTCCTAAACCCCCTATCACCCAATTTCAGTTTAAGCCCCCCCATAGCCCATTACCAGTCCTAATCTCCCCATCAGCCCACTCCCAGTCCTATCCCCCATCACCCAATTTTCAGTTTAAGCCCCCCATAGCCCATTACCAGTCCTAACCTCCCCATCAGCCCACTCCCAGTCCGAATCCCATCAGCCAATTTCTAGTCCTGGCCCCGCGTGACCCAATGTTCAGTTTAAGCCCCCCATAGCCCATTACCAGTCCTAACCTCCCCATCAGCCCACTCCCAGTCCTAATCCCATCAGCCTATTTCTAGTCCTAACCCCCCTTCACCCAATTTTCAGTTTAAGCCCCCCATAGCCCATTACCAGTCCTAATCCCATCAGCCCATATCCAGATTTAGCTCCCCCATAGCACATCACCACTCCTAACCCCCCGCCCAGGGAAAATTTAAAATAAAAAAAACTCTGCTGCCGCTGTTTTTTCATGGGCTGAGGTCCTGTGCACCACTGTGGAACATCGCTGTTTCACCCGGCCTCCAGCGCTCTGGTTTCAGCATCAGGGCTTGATTTTTTCACCGGCAGACAGTTTCATTTTCAGCGCACAAGTTAGTTTTCACCGTTTTCCCGCAAAGTGGTTGCACAGCAAGGGAGAGGCATCATTTTGTCTGTCTCCTTGCGGCCATTTTAGAGCAGAATGTCCTCATGCTTGTCATGCTGCCTTGGCTGCAGCCGTAAGTGGCGCCACATTAAAGATCAGATCTGTACTTCCTGTGCAGCAGATCAAGGAACTACCTCCGGGACAAGCGGCAATGTGGCTGTATGGGAGAAAGCTGACCTGATCCGGGAGGACACCAACTCTCCTTCATGAACAGATGTCTGGCAGAATCGAGTGTGCCGCGGGGCCTCCCTCTTTGCAGCTGCAGTCACACACGCCGGCTTTCAGAGAGCGAAGGGACTAGTTTCCCTTTCGCGGCTCTGTTAAGCCTGCGGGGGCTGATGGTGGCTTAGGACTGAGGGGGCTTGCAATTGAGCAAGAATTAAACACATCCACTCCCACAATTGGATGGTGAAAGGAGTAGCTCAGACAATTACATTTGGCTGTGAAGACCTCCTTCTAGTAAAACAATGCTGCCTTGGATCCTGCAATCCATTGGACTCCAAAATCTCACTATCCTCTGTTTTAGCAGCATTTCCATTAATTTATTCACTGCAGAGGTCAGACTAACCAGTCTGAAGTTCCCAACCTCATCCTTACTTCAACTTTTGTGTAAAAAGACCACATGCACCCTTCTCTCTTTTTTAAAGAAGCATTGAAAAGGTCAGATGGTGGAGCCACTAGAACCTCTCCAAGTTCCTTCAATACTTTGAATATATCCCACCCGTCCTATCGTTCTGTCTAAGTTAAGCTTGTTCTTCATGAACACAGTCTTCTGAAAATCATTAAAAGTCCCCCTCACTTCTGCTCCTATTTGTGGGTGTTTTCTGAGGTCCTGTTCCTCTTCCACAATTTGGCACTTTGGCTGATGAGTCAAGAGTTTATGTCTGTTATGTATGTTATTGGAACTCCCTGGTTTTATCCATATATTTCTGGAATAAAAAGGATAAATTAAAAAAAAAAAAAAACTCATCCACTTTCTCTTTTTGGTTTCTTCTCCTAAGATAGACCCTGACCACCATATCCAGGGGCAGTTCAAGACAATCCCCCTGCCCATACAGCCAAAATGGAATGACCTCCTCAGAGCTCTAGTCAGGGAACAGGAGGTCCCGTCACTCAGAGCACTGGTAAGGTGGTTACCCCAAGAATAAAGAAAACAATGTATTCCCAGCCAATATAATTTTTTAAAACTTTGCAAAGATGGTTATAGTCATTACAACTTATAGCAGTTTAATTATGTAGCTTGGGAATCTAATATAAACCATAAGACTCGTGACAGTGTACACTGGACCGATGCAGTATTTAATGTAAATATATGCTCTGCAAAGGCTATGGAGATGGAAGATGATAACACACCAAGGAGCAAAGAGAAAATACGAGAATCACAATGCAGTTTATAATAACAAAATAAAATTATTATATTTAATTTTATTTTGGTGCTTTAAACTGTGCAGCAGTTCTCGATTTTTCTTTTTGAAATACTATATATTCAGTATCCAATGAAACCCCTCTGCCAACAATGGGTAAACAACAGAAATAGGATATTTCCACATAGAACTCAACATACCAAAAATAATTTCTGATTCTGGTGTCATCTCAGTAACAGCAGACCCAGGATATCAATGCTTGACCCAATACAAGCATTGTGGAACCTGTGTCTCTTGGGGATACTGCTAGGTACATATGACCTATATTGGCCACTGTTGGAAACAGGATACTGGGCTTGATGGACCTTGGTCTGACCCAGTATGGCATATCTTATGTTCTTATGTTCACTATAAACTCTCACCAGTACTAGTCATATTGTGAAGTAATACAAACCTTACAAAAATTATACTCAAGACCTAAAGAGAAAATCTATCATATCATAACAGCATCAACTTCCAAAACTCACACACGGGACCTATCTAGAAGGAGGAGCACAGTAAATATCGTGGTGGGTCATAAGACACCCATAAACTTATTCAGAATTCAAGCAAGCCAGATTATTAATTATCCCGACACAGAAACTCCATGCTAACAGAATACCTGCCTCAGTCACACACTCAGAACACAGATATTCACCAAACTAAAAAGAGAGATATGTAGACAAAAATTAAACTGAAACCCCAAGAAGCCAGACTCTGCATCAGTGGTGTAGCCAGGACTGATTTTTTGGTGGGGCCTGGGGCAATACGTATGGATGAGCACATAGCGATGTGAATGTTGACACTGCCTCCAGTTACTCTCTCATTCGACTGTTCTGCTGCTGCTGATTTGGTGGCTCTCATGCCAAAAATGGAGGAGCCACGGCCCACTCAGGCCCATCCCTGGCTACACCCCTGCATGAACTACAAAGAACACCAGGGAAATAGAAAGAGATGCAGGTGCCCATGTCCTATACAATATAAAGCTAGAACATGCAAAATTCAAAGACTGGCCTACTCCACTCACTAAATTTAAAATAGAATTGATTTTTCTACCTTTAATGATTGGCCATTTTATTCTCTAATCATGTGGATCTCAGTCTCTGGTTTCTGATTTCCTTTGTCTTCTGTTAACTTGTTTTCCAGAGTCTCTGGCCAATCTGCCATTTTTCTCCTCTCTTGTATTTTTCACTTCCTTACATAATATTTATCTTTTCCTTTCAGATTTCTTCCATTTATTTTTCTCTCTCTCTAAACTCAGATTTTACTACACCTTCTTACTATCCAGTCCTCGGTCCTCATTTTGTTATGCATCTACCAATATTCAAACAACTGATGGTCTATGGACACGCATAGTTTCACATCTATTAAGAGAAAAGGGGAAGTAACAGACATTTATTATAAATGTAAAATAACACAAGGTGTCGCCAAAGTTCTTTTTACAGAGTAAGAGCGGATTACAGTGTTTGGATGAAATTTACTTGATTATGACAAAATTATTTATAATTGCAAAGTTCCAATAAATTATGTTATGTCAGCATTGACTGTACAATAAACTATGGTTGCACAGTTCATTGCCTATGTTTACTCTTTATGCTTAGTTAACAATGTTCTCAAACTATTTTAAAGATGGATACACAGAACTCATGATCATGACATCCTATTCTATTTAAGAGGACGTAGGTGAAAAGCCAAACTTCTAAACACATTCTGTATCAAGAAATTCATCCATCTTCAATTACATACTGGGAATTCTGGTATCCCCTTTATCTGTCCATTTCTACACCATCTATGCTGAAACAGACAATTGTTTGACAGAACTGTTAATGTGTGTAGGTGCATTAGCTCACTTGCACCTTATACCTCCCTGCTAAATTCACTCATCACTGGCATCGAATCAATCACATAAGGCTTCCTCCTGCTTTTTCTAGACATCTCTGCTGCCTTTGGCACTGTATCCCACCAGTTTCTCCTCAACAAACTCCACCAAATTGGAGTCCACGGCACCCCCCTCAAGTGGTTCCACTCATTTCCTGACATTGCCTTTCAGTTTACCCCTTGCAGCTTCATGTTATGCCCAATAGTTTTACAGCTTCCCTATCTTTGGAAGAGGTTTGTTTGTTCATTAATACTCTTTAAGTATTTAAAGGTCTGAATCATATCTCCCCTGTTCCTCCTCTCCTCCAGAGTGTACATATTTAGGTCTTCAAGTCTCTTCTCATAAGTCTTCTGACACAGACTCTATATCATTTTGGTTGCCTTCCTCTGAACTGTTTCAAGATTTTTTATTTATTTAACCTGACTATAAGGTCTCCAAAGCTGAACACAATATACCAAGTGTGGCCTCACCAACGACTTGTACAGTGGCATTAGTATCTGTTCCTTTCTGTTGGTAATTTCTCTCTGTATGCAACCCAGCATCCTCCTGGCTTTTACCACCGCCTTGTCACACTGTTTTGCCACTTTAAGATCCTCAGAAACAATCACTCTGAGGTCCTTCTCCTGGTCGGTGCACACCAACGTCTCGCCCCCTGTCTCATACAATTCCCTTGGATTTCTGCTTCCCAAGTGCATGACACTGCACTTCTTCACATTAAATCTTAACTGCCAAGCATTAGACCATTCTTCCAGCTTTTATAGATCTTTCCTCATGTTATCCACTCCCTCAGGGGAGTCCACTCTGTTGCAGATTTTTGTGCCATCTTCACAGAGACAGTCTTTTCCATTCAGTCCTTCAGCAATATGACTCACAAATATATTGAGCACCATTAGTCCCAGGACTGAACCTTGGGCCACGCTGCTAATCACCTTCCTTTAATCTGAGTGAGTTTTGTTTACCGTATCCTTCTGTCATCTGTCAGCCAACCAATTTCTGATCCAGTTTACCACCTTGGGACAAATCCCCAAGCTGTTGAGTTTATTGATAAGCCTCCTATGAGGAACAATATCAAAGGCTTTGCTGAAATCTAGGTAGATCACATCAATCACATGCCCTTGATCTAGTTCTCTGGTCTTTCATTGCTTCCCTATTACCACTTTTGTGAGGAGGTATCACATCAGCCCTTCTCCAGTCCTGTGGAACTTATCCTGTCTCCAAGGATCTATTAAAAACATCCTTTAAAGGCCCTGCTAGAACCTCTCTGAGCTTTTTCAGTATCCTGGGATATATCCCATCTGGTCCCATGGCCTTGTCCACTTTAAGTTTTGCAAGTTGTTCAAAAACATCATCTTCTGTGAATGGTATGGTATCTTCTCCAAATTAATGAATGGAGTGGAACGGGTAAACGTAGATTGGTTGTTTACATCATCAGAATATAAAAAGACTAGGGGACATGCAATGAAGCTACAGGGTAACCTATTAAAGACTAATAAGAGAAAATATTTTTTCAATCAACGTGTAATCAAACTCTGGAATTTGCTACCGGAGGATGTAGTAAAAGCTGTTAATGTAGCTGGGTTTAAAAAAAGGTTTGGACAAGTTCCTGGAGGAAAGGTCTATAAACCATTATTAAAAGGGACACGGAATATCACTGCTTGACCAAATACAAGCATTGAAGAACCTGTGTCTTTTGGGGAAACTGCTAGGTACTTATGACCTAGATTGGCCGCTGTTGGAAACAGGATACTGGGCTTGATGGACCTTGGTCTGACCCAGTATGTCATATCTTATGTTCTTATACTCCATTTCCATTTGTAAATTTGTCTATCATATGTGGTCCTTCTCCAGGATTTTCTTTCATGAACAGAACAAAAGTATTTGTTCAGAATTTTTGCTTTTTCAATATCACTTTCCACAAATCTATCCCTCAGCAGTTTTGAGTCTTGCAATTTCACCTCTGATCTTCCTCTTCTCCCAAATATACCTGAGAAAGGTTTTGCCTCTACGCTTCTCATCTTTAGCCATCTTTTCTTCTGCCTTTGCTTTTGCTATCCTTATTTCTCTCTTTGTCTCTTTTAGCTTTATCCTGTATTCTTCTCTGTGTTCCTGTTTTTGTGAGCTTCTGAATTTTGTGAAAGCTGTGTTTTTGCTTTTATTTGTGCAGCCACTTGATGAACCATATAGTTTCCTTTTCCTGCTGTTTCTATTTAATTTACATAAATATATGTTGCTCCTCTTATTGCCTCTTTGAGTTTAGCCCACTGCTATTCCACTTCCCTTATCCCCTCCCACCCTGCCAACTCCTCCTTCAGGTACATTCCTATTTTACTGAACTCAGCGTTTTTGAAGTCTAGGACTTTAAGTTTGCTGTGAGTGGACTCTGCCTTGGCTTTTCCCTCAAACTACACTGTGTGATGATCACTGCTCTCAAGTGGGCTCCCATCACTACATTAGACATGCTATCTCCATTGGTGAGTACTAAATCCAACCTCGAACTTTCCCTGGTCGGTTCTATTGCCAGTTTTCTGAGCAATGCTTCTTGGAAGGCATCCCCAATTTTTTTTACTTCTTTCCAGATTTGCAGAAGGAATATTCCAATCCACATCTGTTAGGTTAAAGTCACCCAATATGATCACTTCTCCCTTCATAGTTACTTTTACAATATCAATGATCAAGTCTCTGTCCATTTCCTCAGTTTGAGTTGGAGGCCTGTAGACTACACCAGTGTGGATGATGGTACCATCTCCTGTTTCCACCACAATCCACAGCGCTTCTCCTTTTCCCAGTCCTCTGCATTTCAGCAACTTAATATTGCTTTTGACATATGGTGCTACTCCTCCCTTTTTCTGCCTTCTCTATCGCTTCTAAATAAATTATAGCCAGCTATGACTATATCCTATTCATGCGACTCATTATTTATTTATTTAACAAATTTTTATATACCGCTACCTTCCGAGGATCAGGTGCGGTTTACATATAACAATTAAGGAAACAGAGAGGTATTTCTGTTTTTACATTGAACGATAACATGAACTATGTGCAATTAACATTTGAACTTTTAACTTTTAAACTTTTTGGAACTATGTACAATTAACTATGTACAGATATAGAAGGAGAAGTTCAACAGTATAAGCATAATAGGCAGTATTGAGGACAAAATATCTTTAGGCCTTGCGGTGTTGATCTACTTATGTTGTATATTTCATCCCTTTTCATATTGGAGTTGAGAGTTAGTTAATGTGCCGTAGTAGGAGGTAAAAAGGTGAGTTTTTAAGTTTTTGCGTAAATCTTTAAAGTCAGTTAGTGCTCTGAATTCATCAGGTAGCGAGTTCCAGAGCGTGGGGGCTGCATGGGAGAAAGCCTTTTTATTTGTTGTTTTTTTGGATTTTGTGAATTCTTTCGGCATTTTTAGTTTATTGGCATTGCCTCTTCTATGTACACTATGGGGTGTATCTTTAATAATTAGTTTATTTAATGTTTCCGGGGCAGTGTTGTTTAGTGCTTTAAAGGTGGTTATTAATTTATAGTTTATTCTGCATTGGATGGGGAGCCAGTGTAGTTTGGCTAGGTAGGGTGATATGTGCTCGAAAGGGTGAACCTTCATTATAGTTCTGGCGGCAGCATTTTGAGCCAGTTGGATTCTTCTGATGTTATGGTTTGATGTGCCTAGTAGAGAGAGGTTGGCAAAGTCAAAATGAGGGGTGATTATGGCTTGAATAATGCTTAGGAAATCTTGCAGGTGGACTAGTGGGCGTAGATGTTTTAAAACTTTGAGTTTAAAGTAGATTTTCTTTGTTGTGTTTCTTATATGTGTGTTCATACTAAGTTGAGTGTCTAGTAACACCCCTAAGTATTTTATTTCGCTTTTTATGTGGATGTCATGATTCTGAAGTGTAATGTGGGTGGGGGGAGTAAAGGATTTGTTCTTTGTTACAATTAGTATGTCGGTTTTGGAATGGTTAATAAAGAGATTGTGGTCTTCTAACCAAGTTGCCAATTCGTTGAAGCAGTCCGTTAAGAGTTGGAGGGGAATCATAGGGATTGTGAATGGAATGTACAGCATAATGTCGTCCGCGTATATGTGATAATGGATTTTGAATTTTTTAAAGATCTTGCAGCTTGGTTGTATATATATGTTGAATAGTAGAGCAGATAGTGCCGAGCTTTGGGGGAGTCCTATTTCCTGTTTGTATGTGTTGGAGGTTTGATTGTTGATCCTGACAGTTTGGGATCTGTTGGAGAGATATGATGTAAACCATTTAAGGACTGTTGAGTTGGCACCGATTTGTGAGAGCCTATTGAGCATTAGTGTATGGTGAACCCTGTCAAAAGCCGCAGATATATCTATAAAAAGAAGTAGGAATGCATTTTTAGGGCTGTCTATTCCTCTTACTAGTGTGTCTAGGAGGACTGTTAAAAGAGTGTCTACTCCATGACCAGGATGGAAGCCATATTGTTGGTGGTCAAGGGGAGCTGATGTGTCAATGTAATCTTGTGTTTGAGTTTGAACTACTTTTTCTATGAGTTTGGCCATGAATGGTATACTGGAGATGGGTCTATAAGATTTCGGTGAGGTTTTGTCCAAAGTATTGTTTTTTAGTATGGGTCTAATTTGTGCATGCTTTAGACTAGGCAGGAGATAGCCTTGTTTTAGTGATAGATTAATTAGTGGTATTATGAAAGGGGATAAAGTTGGAAGGGTGTTCTTTATCCAATTTACTGGGCAGGGATGAAGGTGAGAAGTGGTGGTATTTAAGTGCATCATAATATTCTTAAGGGTCTCTTTTGTTATGGGGTAGAAATTGTTCCAAGAATCTAATGGGGGTTGATATGATATGGATTGTGGAATTGGTAAGATATTATTTATTTTTGATTTGTTTATGTAGTAATTTGCTAAGGTTTGGGGAGATATGTCGTTAGCTTCATTACTTGAGTTGAATGTGTTTTTGGTTAAGTTTTGGACAATGGAGAAAAGTTCTCTAGGTCTGTTGATAGATTTATTTAGAATAGAGGAGTGGAAGTTTTTCTTAGCGCTGTCTATGGCCTCTCTGTAGTTTTTGAGATAAGTATAATAGAGTTCGTTATGTGAAGTAGATTTAGTTTTGCGCCACTTTAGTTCTATTTTCCTAAGTGTTCTTTTCATAGCTTTTAAAGTGTTGTTAAACCATGGGGCATTATCAGTTCTGTGACAGGTGGTCTTCTTGTTTGATTGTTTATTTGCTGCTGCTTTTGATATTGTATTATGCCAAATTGTAATGGCCTCATCAAGGTTGGTAGGTGATGAGGAGAGGTAAGGGGTAGTTAGGTCTAGGAAATCTTCTGCGTTGAATTTTTTAAATCTAGGGGGTAGGGGTTCTTGCTGGTTATGTTTGTTATTTGAGTCCAAGGGTTTAATAGTAAAATTGATCAGGTAGTGGTCTGACCATGGGATCGGTGTACTCTTTAGGGATTCCGTATTAAAAAGTTTATGGAGTACTTCCGGGAGAAATATGAGGTCTAAGGTTCCTCCTTTGTTATGGGTCTTTGTATTAATGATTTGGTGGAAACCTATGTCTTGTATGGATTCAAGAAAGAGGGTTGAGTATGTAGTGGGAAGAGACGGGAGATTAAAATCTCCTAACATTATTATAGGACATTGGTCCATAGATGAACTGAGAAGCTCTATCAGGGCATCCATATTTTCTGTTTTATGGTCAGGTGGTCTGTATATCAGGCATATTCTAATATTGTCTATCTTTATGATGAGGGTGTCAGTGTTGTTAATGATCTCTGAGGATTGTTGTTTAGCATTTAGGACCTTTTTAGTCATTACAAGCACACCTCCTCCTTTTTTGTTTTTTCTATGTGTATGAAATATATCGTAGTCCTTCCTGTCTAATTGGTTTAAGTAGACCACATCTGTGTCAGAAAGCCATGTTTCTGTGACACAGAGTATGTCAGGTTTATTGTCATTCAAGAGGTCAGTGAAGATAGGGAGTTTATTTTTCATGGATCTAGCATTTGTTAGGATACATGATAAAATGGCAGGTTCTTTATTGTTTGGCAGGGGATTTGGTTGGTAGGGTGCGGTAGGTTTTATGTGTATAAGATGGTTGTGGTTTACTTTTGAATAAGACCAATTTGGTGCATGTGTTGATGGGGTATGAAGACGGTTAAGTCTTTGTATGATTGGGATTGGTTTATAATGTTTAGTGTTTAGACTATGTGTGAGGGCAATTATTGTTAGTATTATGGCACAGGTGTAAAATAATCTTAGGTGAAAAGTCTGTGTGTTCTGCATTTTGAAGGCTGGCAGTTATAATTTGTTTGTTGCTGGGGACTGAGGTGGGTCTAACACAGTTAGGAGGAGAAGTAGCTGGCAGTGTTAATAGTTCTAGTGCTGTATAGGTGATGTTGAATTACTAGGCACAGTAAGATTACTAGTAACAGTAAATTTCTGACACGGTTAAGTGAACAGTCAGTTGGTGGGAGCAGTGAATCTAGAGCAGTTAGGAGAGGGTGAGCTTTAAGAGCAGTGACCAATTCAAGCACATTTAAGTGAGGGTGGGTTACTGTCAACAGTAGTAAATTCAGACACAGATAAGTGATAATGGCAACTGGAAACAATGCTGAATCTAACTCAGGTGAATGAAAATGAAAATGGATTACTGGCAACAGTAGTAAAACTTACACGGTACAGTGAGGATGGATTACTGGCGACAGTAATACATCCAACACAGATCAGTAATAATGGATTACTGGCAACAGTATTAAATCTAGCTCAGGTCAATGAAAATGGAATTACTGACAACAGTAGTAATTCTAACCCAGTGCAATGAAGATGGGAGTTACTGGCTACAGTTATACATTTAACATGGTTCGGTACAAATGGGTTACTGTCAGCATTAGTAACTTTTTCATAGGAGAGAGTGAGTTGGCAGCAGTGATAATAACTAACACAGTTGAAGGGGGGGCTAGTTACAAGCGATAATGTGGTGAATGTACTAAGTATGATTGTTATGAAGGTGGTAATAGTTATCAGCTTTGGTGCAGGTGTCTATAAGGTCATACAGTCTTTAGGTAATACTTGCAGTTCAGGCTAGAAGTCCAATTATGGTGGAAGTCCTTGTTTCTGTGGCGTTGAGGGCTATGGAGGTGCCACTGCCAAAGGGCCCTCTGGTGAGGCCCTCAGGCGCGGGCCCGCACAGCACGGGTGCGCCTGCAGCGCCTCTTTTTCAAGCAGGAGAAGAGCCCCGATTGGGCTGCTGCCGATCAGCTGGAGTCCCGATGTGGAAGAGCTCAATCCCTCTCGGGGAGAGCACGTGGTTGGTGAAAGGGCTGCTGCAATGTCGGCGCCTCTTTTTCAAGCAGGAGAAGAGCCCCGATTGGGCTGCTGCCGATCAGCTGGAGTCCCGATGTGGAAGAGCTCAATCCCTCTCGGGGAGAGCACGCGGTTTTTGTAATGGCCACAATGTCGAAGTCCATTTCCACCATCAGAGCTTTCAGGTCAGCAACTTTGTTGGCTAGACTTTAAACCTTTGTACTCACTGTACTCACAAATCCTTTACCCAAGGACACATGCCAGACGCCCATTCGACCAACCCTAAAAAAACACAACCTAGATCCCCTCGACCCCACCTCCTACAGACCAGTAGCGAGCCTCCCACTCACCGCAAAGATAATTGAGAACATAGTCCAACGTCAGCTTCAAGAACACCTGGACGTCAACAACATACTAGACCTGCAGCAACACGGATTCCGACCATTACATGGCATCGAGACCCTCATGACCACACTGATGAACACCCTCATCATAGGAACCCAAGAGAAACACTCCGGATACATCCTAATTTTCCTGGATATATCAGGGGCCTTTGACACCATCTCCCATAACATCCTTATCCACAGACTCCAAACAATTGGGATCAAAGATACTGTACTCCATTGGTTCAGGTCCTATCTAACCAACCGACAACAACTGATCCATACCAAAACCTCAACCTCACCCCCATTCCAGCAACATCAAGGAGTACCTCAAGGATCCACATTATCAGCCATGCTTTTCAACATCTACCTCCGTCCACTCTGTTCAGTCATACGCACCCACAATGTCAATTTCCACATATACGCTGATGACATAATGCTCTACGCCCCAATTACAACCACAGACCCAAAAAACAACCAATTATCAGCTTGCTTCACCGACGTATCCAACTGGCTACAAGAGAACAACTTATCCATTAACATAAAGGAGACCGAAGCTCTTATAGTGACAAAAGACCCAGACTTCAAACCACCCACTCACCTCACCATGGGAACCACGCAAATACAAATACAACCTCACATAAGATATCTCGGAATTTTCATTAACCAAGCCCTAACCCTTAAACAGCAAATCAACAAGACCACTAGAACTGTATTCCACAAGGCAAAAATGGTACAGCGTCTCCGACCTCTCCTCGAACCACAGGACTTCAGGACAGTAATGCAGGCTCTGACACTCCCTCATCTGGACTACTGCAACATAATCTATCATGGCCTACCTGCCACACAAACCAATCCCCTTCGAACTGCCCTAAACACCACGGCGAGAATAATTCACAATGCAAAGAAACGAGACCACATCACCCCAATTCTGAGAGACCTTCATATTCTCCCCATCGAAACAAGAATCAAGTACAAAGCTCTTCTACTCACCCACAAAACCATCCACCAAACACAAGGCACCCCACTCCACACCCTACTGCCTTGCCCAACCCACAACAGAACAACCAGACAATCCTCCAACAGCTCCATTGCCGTCCCCCACAAAAGTACCAAGGCAACACAACGGACCTGCAACAGAGCCTTTGAACTCTATGCCCCATCCCTCTGGAACTCTCTACCAAACCACATCAGGAACAACGGTGATCTCCCATCATTCAAAAAGCAGCTAAAAACCGTCCTATTCCAAGAACATCTCTGAATAGCAATCCCTATTCCCCTCAAGATCTTCAGACCAATAACTATGCTACCCTGTCAGTCTCTATGTCCATCCCAAAATCATTAATGTTGAACCCTGGTGATGGCCCCCCCACTTTTGATTCTCCCCCCCCCCCCCTGTTATGTGTCCCACTGCTTTGACCCGGTGAAAAGCGGGATATAAATACAGTTAAATAAATAAAATAAATAAAAATAAACACTGCCTTCCAGCAATTGTTGGTTGGCTTGCTTGTATTTTGGACGGATTTTGTTCAAACTCCTCTTCCCTCTTGTCACTGACGTATGGATTAAAATGATAAATATTACCAATGTTATTGTGCTCTTGCAGGGAGTGATGTCCTGAATTTGTTTTTTTCCCATTTGTCACCTCCTTTCCTTAGTTTAAGTACTTGTTCACATATTGCCTGAATTTTTCACTTAGGATCCTTTTTCTGCCACAGTCCATCAATATAGTACAGTCTCTTGTGGTTCTATCTATTGCCTCAGTTGCCTATGGGGTATGTTTACTAAACTGTCTTAATGTGCAGCCAGCGATAATGTGCAGGCTGCCATAAAAGGAGTGGGCGTGTCAGTCTTAATGTAGCCGCTAAGCACGTTAACGCGCGGTAATCCTAAGTAGGCGTGCAGACATGCAAACACAGAAACAGAGGTTGTAGCACAATGGTCAAAACACTAACTGATGGTAGAGGGGTCATGAGTTTGATCCTCCAGTGTGCCTAATGAATAAGGCTGGCTGAGGCATCACCCTTTATGTTTAAGTAGTGCTTTATGAGGCATTTTACTTTTATTTTAAGTAGTGCTGCCAGCAAACACACCCTCATGGTGGCGTAACCTCAGTCTTCCAATTTCACCTCTGATCTTCCTCTTCTCCCAAATATACCTGAGAAAGGTTTTGCCTCTACGCTTCTCAACTTTAGCCATCTTTTCTTCTGCCTTTGCTTTTGCTATCCTTATTTCTCTCTTTGTCTCTTTTAGCTTTATCCTGTATTCTTTTCTGTGTTCCTGTTTTTATGAGCTTCTGAATTTTGTGAAAGCTGTGTTTTTGCTTTTATTTGTGCAGCCACTTGATGAACCATATAGTTTCCTTTTCCTGCTGTTTCTATTTAATTTACATAAATATATGTTGCTCTTCTTATTGCCTCTTTGAGTTTAGCCCACTGCTATTCCACTTCCCTTATCCCCTCCCACCCTGCCAACTCCTCCTTCAGATACATTCCCATTTTACTGAACTCAGTGTTTTTGAAGTCTAGGACTTTAAGTTTGCTGTGAGTGGACTCTGCCTTGGCTTTTCCCTCAAACTACACTGTGTGATGATCACTGCTCTCAAGTGGGCTCCCACCCCTACATTAGACATGCTATCTCCATTGGTGAGTACTAAATCCAACCTCGAACTTTCCCTGGTCAGTTCTATTGCCAGTTTTCTCAGCAATGCTTCTTGGAAGGCATCCCCAATTTTTTTTACTTCTTTCCAGATTTGCAGAAGGAATACCCCAATCCACATCTGCTAGGTTAAAGTCACCCAATATGATCACTTCTCCCTTCATAGTTACTTTTACAATATCAATGATCAAGTCTCTGTCCATTTCCTCAGTTTGAGTTGGAGGCCTGTAGACTACACCAGTGTGGATGATGGTACCATCTCCTGTTTCCACCACAATCCACAGCGCTTCTCCTTTTCCCAGTCCTCTGCATTTCAGCAACTTAATATTGCTTTTGACATTTGGTGCTACTCCTCCCTTTTTCTGCCTTCTCTATCGCTTCTAAATAAATAATAGCCAGCTATGACTATATCCTATTCATGCAACTCATTAAACCATGTTTCTGTAATGACCACAATGTCCAAGTCCATTTCCACCATCAGAGCTTTCAGGTCAGCAACTTTGTTGGCTAGACTTTGAACCTTTGTACTCACTGCCTTCCAGCAATTGTTGGTTGGCTTGCTTGTATTTTGGACGGATTTTGTTCAAACTCCTCTTCCCTCTTGTCACTGACGTATGGATTAAAATGATGAATATTACCAATGTTATTGTGCTCTTGCAGGGAGTGATGTCCTGAATTTGTTTTTTCCCATTTGTCACCTCCTTTCCTTAGTTTAAGTACTTGTCCACATATTGCCTGGATTTTTCACTTAGGATCCTTTTTCTGCCACAAACCATCAATATAGTACAGCCTCTTGTTGTTCTATCTATTGCCTCAGTTGCCTATGGGGTATGTTTACTAAACCGTCTTAATGTGCAGCCAGCGATAATGTGCAGGCTGCCATAAAAAGAGTGGGCATGTCAGTCTTAACGTAGCCGCTAAGCACGTAAACGCGCAGTAATTCTAAGTAGACGTGCAGACATGCAAACACAGAAACAGAGGTGTAGCACAATGGTCAATACACTGACTGATGGTACAGGGGTCATGAGTTTGATCCTCCAGTGTGCCTAATGAATAAGGCTGGCTGAGGCATCACCCTTTATGTTTAAGTAGTGCTTTATGAGGCATTTTACTTTTATTTTAAGTAGTGCTGCCAGCAAGCACACCCTCACGGTGGCGTAACCTAAGGTGCCGCATAAGGCACCCTATAAGGCACTCCATAGGGCACATTATAGAGCGCACTGTATGCGAAGGCACCCTATAATGTCCCCTATAGGACCCCTTTAAGGCGCTTTATAGGGCCCCTTATGAGGCACCTCATGGTTACAGTACTGTGAGGGTGTTTTTGCTGGCAGCACTAATGTACATTAAAAATAGACAATGCCACAGACAGCCCTATCAAATAACCCCACTGTGGGTTTGAACCCATGACCTCTGACTCCACAGGCAATGAAGGAACCAGTGGGCTACAGCTACTGACAAACCCCTGGCTGGCTCAGAGGGACTGCAGTTCACCACACAAACTGTCTGCTGTGGTTACCAGGATAGGGTTTACCCACCCGTACCCATGAGGCACTGCACATGCAAATCAGCAGTCTACAGATGATCACAAGATGGGGTATGCACCCCCACAGCACCTCGGCCTGGTAGGGGGAACTGAACGTGTGCACCCCCACAGCACCTCAGCCTGGTAGGGGGTACTGACCGTGTGTGTTACTGGCACCAAGAAAAAACAGCACACTGCCTCGTAGACAGAGGAACAGTACAGAAACGCTAGGCAGGTATAGACCACTCACAATATCTAATTATTCCATATGTTTCTTTACTGATCCATGATTGATAAGGGAGGCCAGACCCGACACAGGCCGTGTTTCAAGAAATCTTCTTCAGGGGTTAGGCACGCCTTACTCTTAGAACCTTAGAGTGTATGTTGCTGGTAGTAGTATATCACAGAAGGTAAAATTATACTTCTACTTCACAGAAATCCAGACTATCATGGTCTGAGGAGGGACTGGCAAGCTGCTGCAGGCGGCATCTGTTCATCCAAAGAGTAAGGTGTGCCTAACCCCTGAAGAAGATTTCTCGAAACACAGCCTATGTCGGGTCTGGCCTCCCTTATCAATCATGGATCAATAAAGAAACATATGGAATAATTAGATATCATGAGTGGTCTATACCTGCCTACGTTTTCTGTACTGTTCTTAATGTGTGTTACTGGCACAGAGTAGCTACTGATCGTCACATTGTGCGGGAACTGTGCTCACCCTGAGGGTGAGGTGGGGCACCCAGCACCATGTCCACAGCACCTGGCTTAGATGAGATAGCCTATGCTACAGGTCTCTGTCAGTGCCAGTGTGTGATAGGTGTTCCTTGCAGACACATCTGGGATACACTTGTGTCCATCTGTATTTCCCAATTGCATCTAGCCCATGTGGACTGTGATGCACCCAGAATAGTGCATATCCTCTGTGGGTGCTATGGTCACATGATTCAAGGGGGGGGGCAGTGTTTGGACCCATAGGTGGATGGTGTAGCACCCAACCTGCTCTCTGGGGCTCAGGTGGGGGACAGAATCTCCCACCAACAGATCCACACTCTACGTCCCTGTAATGGTGGAAGTAGAGGGGCCATCAACCCCAATCCTGCTGGGGAACAGACACCCTACAGGGCAGTCAATGCCAATATGTACACATCCATAAGACAATAGCAGACAGACAGCTGCCCCCCAACACTGTCTGACAGTCTCCAGCCATACACATCCTAACTGCAGACAGTCTGCTAGCTAGCCCATGGTGCATGTTCCTGGAGGAGATGTATGCACCCACTAGGAAGATTGGACCCCCAAAAGAAGAACCCATACACACCACTTGAGAGAAATGCTATGGAGCACTTTGGGGGAACCTAGCCATGCCATGGTCACTGCTCAGTCAGGGTGAGAGTGACCTCCCAGCAGGACATGCTGTGGCCACCCTATCTGTGCAGGTGGTGGCTCGGCACTTCAATGTCCGGGCCATTGCCCTATGCCCTGTGCAGATGCATCCTGCCCAGGCCACCCTGTCCGGGCTATTCCCACAGTACCTTGCTCCTCATTATGCACATTGGCAGGCTAACACTGGAAACAGTGCAAGCAGTGTGGGTTGAGTAAGGTGTAGGCAGCCACAACACACTGGATAGACAGACACACAATCCCACACCTATGTCAGCATTGTGCACATATCAGGCTTTTGGCAGCCCTGGCCACCGCACCAGTCCTGGGCAAAGTGCAGGCATGGCTATGGTACACAATACTGTTGGGGTCACTTCCAGGGGTGGTAAACACTGTGGGACACCAGAACTGAAACACACTCCACAGACATCAGAAAGGTTGCTATGATGCAGCTCAATCAGCAGATTGTGCTTAACTTAGGGACTGCTATCTGCCATTACTCATAGCAACCGTTTGATATATGTGTAATGTATTCCCAGGTTTAGTGCGGCATTGCTATGGTATGAAAGTGCTAGTATTGGGAGATGTACGCAGGGCCCAACATCCTGCCTCTTCAGGGGTCTTTGGACAATGGAGCCTGTGGGTGCGGGTGTTTCTGCCCCTGTTGGCCGCTGCTCTGGGGCAGAGGTTCCCAACTCCAGTGCTGGTGGGCCAAACACTGTTCGTGTTTTAATGCTGTCCCTAATGAATATGCATGAAATACATCTGCATACAATGGGGGCGGCGTATAGAAATGCAGCACAGACATCTTTATTAGAGAAAGCATGGAACCTGAATGGTGTTTTGCCCTCCACGACTGCATGTGGGCGACTCTGCTGTAGGTACTGCGCATGTTTATGGTGTCTCTGCCCTGTAGGGTAACATATAGGCGTTTGTGCATGTTTATGTTATGTGCAATAAAGGTTCCCTCTTTATTACCATGGTTTAGTAGTGGGTAAAATATGGGGGCTGGGTTGGGAGGAGCCACAGCTGGGACTTGCACCTGTGAACCTCTGCTCCTGAACACACTGGCTGTGCGTACTGCACCACACTGTTGCCACAGGGACAGTTCATTCCCTGCTGATACCATGACTGGTTGGCAGACAGAGCCTGTCTGTTGTAGTGCATGGCACTCACCTACACAGGGCTAAGCCATGGTCTGCTGTGGGCAGCTGCCACTGCCCCCTCCACCACCAGTACCCCTCTGCCAATGTTCTGTGCCCTTGGGGTACTGACAACTACAGATAGACACTAATGTATCCTAGGTGTGTCTGCAGGAACTATTTATCACACACACCGACACTGATGGGTACCTGCAACATGGCCTCTTTCAGCCATGGAAGGTGCTGCAGATCTGGTGCTGGCCGCCCCAACTCACCCTCAGGGTGAGCACAATACCCACACAATGTGATGGTCTATAGCTACTCTGTGCCACTAACACACACCGTCGGCACCCCCTACCAGGCTGTGGTGCTGTGGGGCTGCACTCAGTCAGTTCCCCCTACCAGGATGAGGTGCTGTGGGGTGCATACCCCATCTTGTGATCATCTGTGGACTGCTGATTTGCATATGCTGTGCATCATGGGTACGGGTGGCTTGACTCTATCCTGGTAACCACAGCAGAATGGTTGTGTGGTGACATGCAGTCCTTCTGTATCCAGCTAGGGGTTTGTTAACAGCTGTAGCCCACTAGTTGCTTCACTGCCTATGGAACCAGCGGTCATGGTTTTGAACCCCCAGTGGGGGTTATTTGATAGGGCTGTCAGAGGCATTGTTTATTTTTAATGTACATTAGTGCTGCCAGCAAAAACACCCTCAGAGTACTGTAACCTTAAGGTGCCCCATAAGGCACCTTATAGGGCACCCTATAAGGCGCCCTATAAAGCGCCTTATATGGTGCCTTATAATGTGTCCTATAGGGGACATTATAGGGTGCCTTGGCGGACAGTGCACTTTATAAAGTGCCCTATGGAGTGCCTTATAGGATGCCTTATGCATCACCTTAGGTTACGCCACTGTGAGGGTGTGTTTGCTGGCAGCACTAATTAAAATAACAATAAAATGCCTCAAAAGCACTACTTAAGCATAAAGGGTTATGCCTTAGCCAGTCTTATTCATTAGGCACACGGGGGGATCAAACTCATGAACCCATACCATCAGTCAGTTTATTGCCCATTGTGCTACACCTCTGTTTCTGTTTTTGCATCTCTGCACGCCTACTTAAGATTACCGCGCGTTAACGTGCTTAGCAGCTTCTCGCACGATAATGTGTGCAGTGCACGTTATCGTGCGATAATCCCGTTTTGCTACGTTAAGACTGAAACGCCCACTCCTTTTATGGCAGCCTGCACACTAGTGCCGGGCGCATGTTAAGACTGCTTAGTAAACATACCCCTTAGTTGTGCCAGAAACATTCATGTGTATTTTAACTTTACTGTTCAGCATGGATATGTATTTTGCAGCATTTACTCTTTCACCTTTCTCAAAAATTTTATTTATTTATTTTATTTATTTACATTCTCTTATATACCGTGCTATTCTGCATCAGTGCGGTTTACATTGAACAAACTGAAATTACATTGAAGAGGGCATTATAACTTGGAGAAAACTATTTACAGGGAACATGGGCTATGGAGGGTTAAGTGGCTTGCCCAAGACCACAAGGAGCACCTGTGGGACTAGAAACCCCAGTCCTTCCGGCCCAAGGTTGCTGTCCTCTAGTGGGATTTGAACCCCCGACCTTCCGGCCTGAAGTACCCTCCCCAACCACTAGGCCACTCCTCCACTAATGTGCAGGCCACATCATCCATTCGCCAAGATACAGCCCCATACCATGACCGATGGTGGGTGTTTAACAGTCTTGATCGTGTACTTCGTATCTCTCGCCTGCTGGTCGACGGATGTAGCGCAGGACCCAAAAGGCAGGCAGAGCTCCAGAGTCTCAATGAGTGGATGAGACAATGGTGCAGAGATGAGGGTTTTGGATTTGTTAGGAACTGGGGAACATTCTGGGGAAAGGAGGGGCTCTTCCGAAGGGATGGGCTTCACCTTACCCGGGATGGAACCAGGCTGCTGGCATTAACCTTTAAAAAGGAGATAGAGCAGCTTTTAAACTAGATATTAGGGGAAAGCCGACAGTCGCCCAAGAGCGGATGGTTCGGAAGAATGTATCCTTGAAGGATACTACCAAAAGCAGAGAGGTTCCGCAAAAGAGTAAAGTAGCCCAAATGCCCTCAAGTATGGAGCAGACAGAGCTTAAAGATCCCAAATTACCCATGTCTAACAATAGCCAAATTAACATGAATAAAATACATTCTCTAAAATGCTTGTATGCAAATGCTAGAAGTCTAAAGAATAAGATGGGAGAGTTAGAATATATAGCACTAAATGAAAGGTTAGATATGATTGGGATATCAGAGACATGGTGGAAGGAATACAACCAGTGGGACACTGTGATACCTGGGTACAAACTATATCGTAATGATAGAGCTGATCAAATTGGTGGAGGGGTTGCACTCTATGTTAGAGAGGGCATTGACTCAGAAAGGATTAAAGTTTTTCAGGAAACAAAATCTGCTGTAGAATCTATATGGATTGAAATTCCATATAAAAGGGGGAAGGCGATGGCAGTGGGGGTGTACTATCGAGCATCTGGCCAGAATGACCAAATGGATGATGAAATGCTCAAAGAAATCAAGGAAGCTAACAAACGTTACAGCGCAGTAATAAAAATGGGTGATTTCAATTACCCCGCTATCGTCTGGGTCAGTGTCACGTCAGGACATGCTAGGGAGATAAAGTTCCTAGATGAAATAAATGACTGCTTCTTGGAGCAGCTGGTTCATGAACCGACCAGAGGGGAAGCCATATTAGACCTAGTCCTTAGTGGAACACCAGATCTAGTGCAAGAGATAAGGGTGTTGGGGCCACTTGGCAATAGTGATCATAGCATGATCGCCTTTGATTTAATTAGTGGAGGAGGGATAGTAAGGAAATCCACAGTACTACCTTTTAACTTTCAAAAGGGAGACTATGATAAAATGAGGAAAACAGTTAAGAAAAAACTAAAAGGAGCCGTTGCGAAGGTTAAAGATGTACATCAAGCTTGGGTGTTGTTGAAAAATACTATCTTGGAAGCCCAGACCAGTTGTATTCCACGCTTTAAGAAAAGTGGAAGGAAGTCCAAAAAACTGCCAGCATGGTTTAAAGGTGAGGTCAGAGAGGCTGTTGTTGCCAAAAAAGCATCTTTCAGGAAATGGAAAAAAGAGCCAAACGACGAAACCTGGAAACAGCACAAGCACTGGCAAGTCAAATGCAAGGTATTGATAAGGCAGGCAAAGAGAGAATTTGAGAAAAAGCTTGCTGCGGAAGCAAAAACGCGAAATAAAGATCTTTTCAAGTACATTCATAGCAAAAAACCCGTGAGAGAGTCAGTTGGTCCATTAGATGATAAAGGGGTTAAAGGAGCACTAAGAGGCGACAAGGCAATAGCGGAGAGACTGAATGAATTCTTTGCTTCGGTTTTAATGAAGAAGATGTAGGGATTTTACCCATGACTGAAGTGGTATTTAAAGGTGTGGAAAAATTGAAGGAAATATTGATACATCGGGAAGATGTCTTACAACTATTAGATAAACTGAAGAGTAGCAAATCACCTGGGCCGGATGGTATACATCCAAGGGTGTTGAAAGAACTGAAATATGAGATTGCAGACCTGCTATCAGTAATCTGTTAACTGTCATTAAAATCATCTCTAATACCTGAAGATTGGAGGATCGCCAATGTAACACCAATTTTTAAAAAGGGTTCCAGCCTAGTGGTTGGGGCAAGGTACTTCAGGCCGGAAGGTCAGGGGTTCAAATCCCAGTAGAGGACAGCAACCTTGGGCCGGAAGGACTGGGGTTTCTAGTCCCACAGGTGCTCCTTGTGGTCTTGGGCAAGCCACTTAACCCTCCATAGCCCATGTTCCCTGTAAAATAGTTATCTCCAAGTTATAATACCCTGTTCAATGTAATTTCAGTTTGTTCAATGTAAACCGCACTGATGCAGAATAGCGCGGTATATAAGAGAATGTAAATAAATAAATAAATAAATAAATCCGGGAAACTACAGACCGGTGAGCCTGACGTCAGTACCGGGAAAAATGGTAGAAACCATCATAAAGAATAAAATTATTCAGCATGTAGATAGTCACAACCTAATGGGAGACAGCCAACATGGCTTTAGACAAGGAAGATCTTGTCTTACTAATCTGTTATGTTTTTTTGAAGGAGTGAATAAACAGGTGGACAAAGGTGATTTGGTTGATATTGTGTATCTGGACTTTCAGAAAGCCTTTGACAAGGTCCCTCATCAGAGACTTTTGGCAAAACTAAAAAGTCATGGGATAGGAGGCAGTGTACTATTGTGGATCAGGAACTGGTTAAAAGATAGAACGCAGAGGGTAGGGCTAAATGGCCAATTTTCCCAATGGAGAAAGGCGAATAGTGGTGTACCCCAGGGATCTGTGCTGGGTCCGCTGCTTTTTTGACATATTCATAAATGATCTGGAAAGTGGAATAACGAGTGAGGTTATCAAATTTGCAGATGACGCAAAACTATTTAAAGTTGTTAAAACCCAAGAGGATTGTGAAAAATTGCAAGAGGATCTTGATAAATTGGAAGACTGGGCATCAAAATGGCAGATGAAATTTAATGTGGACAAGTGCAAGGTTATGCACCTAGGAAAGAACAACCCAAACTATGGTTACACGATGCAAGGTTCCACATTAGGAACCACCACCCAGGAAAAAGATTTAGGCGTCATTGTGAATACCATGTTAAAACCCTCGGCCCAGTGTGCAGCGGCGGCCAAGAGAGCAAATAGAATGCTAGGTATGATAAGGAAAGGAATGGAAAATAAAACAAAAGATATTATAATGACTCTGTATCGTTCCATGCTGAGACCACACCTTGAATATTGTGTGCAATTCTGGTCGCTGTATCTTAAAAAGGATATAGCGATTTTAGAAAAGGTACAGAGAAGAGCCACCAAAATGGTAAAGGGGATGGAAGGATACTCCTATGAAGAAAGGCTAAAAAGGTTAGGTCTCTTTAACCTGGAAAAGAGACGGCTGAGGGGAGATATGATAGAAGTCTATAAATTAATGAACGGAGTGGAACGGGTAAACGTAGATCGATTGTTTACCTTATCAGAATATAGAAAGACTAGGGGACATGCAATGAAGCTACAGGGTAAACTATTTAAGACTAATAAAAGAAGGGGGCGGAGCCTGATGTCCAGCGGGTAAGACGCTTCGCGCTGAAGCTCCCGAGAGGCCTACTTAGAATCCTGACTTAATACCTATACAAACTTACTATTTTGCTCCGAGCTGACCGGGGTACCTCGGGGGGGATGGCGGCCCATAAACCAGCGCGCTTGGACTTCGGGTCTCCTTCTTCTTCACACGGAAAACGCTCCAAAACAGAGGTGTCCTCCCCACAGAAGATGGTTCCATTTCGTGAAAACCCCGAAATGCACCTGGAGATTTTAGAGGAAATACGCGGCGTGAAGGAATTGGTGCAGTCCAATGGAGAAGCGCTTCGAGCCATGCGAGAAGACTTTGGAGTGCTCCAGGACCGACTTGAAAGTCTCTCATTACGGCAGGACAACATGGCGGGGGTCCTCGGGCAAACTGGGGGGGGCTTGGGCAAACTGGACAAGGCTGAGCGCCAGATACAGAATCTTCAAAAGGAGTTAGAAGATAGCAATAATCGAGCCCGTCGCAACAATGTGAGGCTCATTGGAATACCGGAGGGGGTGGAAGCAGGAGATATAAGAGAATTCCTGCTCAAAACTCTTCCCTCCTTGCTGAAGATCACTTTTCATAGAGAACTGGAAATCGATCGTGCACACCGTGTTCCTACCCACATGGCGCTCAACCGAACGACCCCCCGGCCTATTATCTTTCGCTTGCTACGATATCAACAAGTGGAACAAATTTTAAATGCTGCCCGGGCGAATCATCATTTGGAACTTGAAGGTCACAAAGTCTCCTTCTTCCCTGATTTGGCAAAGCCTACCGTTGACCATCGGAAGAAACTCCTTGCTTTTCGCCCTCGACTTCAACAGCTACAGGCTCGCTTTGGCCTGTTGTATCCAGCGAAGCTCCGAGTGACTCTCCACAACCAAACCAGGACATTCGAAGATCCTGATCTACTATCAACATTTTTAGACTCCAAAGAAGCAGAGCAGATGCGCTAATCCAAAAACTTGAACTTTTTATTTGCCGGCTCTGTCCGCCATTTTGAAGGGCCCGATGCGGCGGTCATAGCCAAGCACAGAGACTACCTGGACTTTCTTTCTTTCTCTATATGACTTTTTTGTTTTTTGGTCTCCTATCCCTCCATGATATGTGCCTCGGTCGGATTCGGAGCACGCACAGTCCTACAGGTTATGTGTTTTTTCAATTTCGGCCTTCTCTGGGGTTTCTCCCCGCAGACACATGGTCGCCAGTAATTTCTGGGGTTCTGCTTCTTCTCTACCGCACTGCGGTTTTTCTTTTTTAATGTGGGGCGCTTCATTGTATTATATTAGCTTATTTTCTTTTATGTCATGTGTACAGCCAGCTACAGTCAATATGAGGGACATTGTGAAATTATGTGCGCTATCATGCTCAGAATTTTTAACTTTTCTGAATGGCCTTATGTAAAATCTTATCACTCAACGTAAAAGGCATTAATAGTCCAATCAAAAGAAAGAAAATCCTTAGCTATCTTAGCCATGAGCATGCTGATTTAGTGTTTCTTCAGGAAACGCATCTAAACTCTGCTGAAACACTGAAACTCAATGCTAAGCCTTACATGGTGGCTGCTTATTCTCCCGCCGTTTCCAAACGGTGCGGGGTAGCCATTCTGGTTAAGAAGTCTTTGCAAGCTACTGTAATTGATACTAGCGCTGACAAGGAGGGTAGATGGGCCCGTGTACACCTTAAGGTTGGAGATAGTGAATTCACGTGTATTTGCATTTATGCCCCGAATGTGGACAACCCTGCTTACTATGCAAGTATTGCGCAGTTGGCACAGGCCTCTGCCAATGCTCCATTAATACTTGGTGGTGATTTTAATCAAGTGTTAGACCCTTTGATGGATAGACAGCCGCCTAGAACGAGTAGTCCACCCAAGAGTCTTGCTACCCTTACAGCTCTGATGCAAGATCTTGCGCTGGTAGATATATGGAGGCTGCTTCACCCCTCCGACTTAGAGTTTACTTTTTTTTCTGACCCCCATCACTCCCAATCTAGAATAGATTTCTTTCTCATTTCCAAAGCACTGATTTCTCAAGTGGACACGGCTAGGACTCATCCTCTCCATATTTCAGATCATGCTGCCATATCTTTATCATTACATGTCACTGCGCGGGACGATTCTCCTCGAGCTTGGTTTTTTGATAGATCCCTACTAGGTCAAAAAGATTTTCAGGTTGATATAAAGGCCGCTATCCAAGATTATTTTCATTTTAACTCACCCCATGACACAGCGAGCTGGGCTTGGTGGGAGGGTTTTAAAGCATCTATCCGCGCAACTATAACTAGCTATCAAATTCGGCAGGGGAAACAAAGAAAGCAGCACTTACTGATTCTAGAGCAGCAGATACAAGCTGGGGAGCGTCTCCTCACGTCCCGTACTGACCCATGTATTTTACTCCGTTTACAACGCTTGCGTTTTCAATACAATCAGCTTTTGTACACTGCTGCTGTTAAAAATATTGAATCACAACAAGGGATATATTACCGGGAAAATAACCGTGCTGGCAAATTATTAGCAAATGCCCTAAAAGGTCAAAAAGAAGCCAAGCGTGTTACCGCCCTCCGTAATCCGTCGGGGGGGGGCTTGGTCACTAAAGATACAGAAATCTTAGAACTCTTTCGTGATTTTTATACTCGGCTTTATCAATCTGAATGTGATTTTGAGCCAGAAGTATTTGAACGCTTACTTTCAGGGGTACAAAGACCGACCCTATCTGACGAAGATAGAGTGGCCATGGACAAACCATTTACTTTATCAGAAATTCATTCTGCTATTAAGAAAAGTGCCTCAGGTCGAGCCGCAGGCCCAGACGGTCTCCCTGCTGAATTCTATAAAACCTTTCACGCTGACTTAGCTCCAGTTTTGAAACTTTATTTTTCTGCTCTGGCCGAGGAGGGTTCTCCTTCTGGGTCCTTTTCAATGGCAAATGTAGTAGTTTTTGAGAAAGAGGGGAGAGACCCGCAACTAACAGCTAATTATCATCCAATTTCCCTCCTAAACGCGGACTATAAAATATTTGCCACCATTCTCTCCACCCGGCTCTCTGATAGGATGTCTACCTTAATACACCCAGATCAATGCGGTTTCATTCCTGGTAGATCAACTGCTGACAATGCTCGGACTCTATGTCATGTACTGACTGCCGCAGTTAATCTTGATCGCCCATTTGTTGGCCTCTCACTTGATGCTGAGAAGGCCTTTGATCGTTTAGAGTGGCCCTTCCTGTTTGCAGTCCTCCGCTGGTACGGATTCGGGGAAGGTTTTCTCCGTTGTCTCCGCACCATGTATGCACAGCCTACAGCCAGTATATGTGCCAATGCTTTAAAGTCTCAGCCTTTTCCCCTTCAACGCGGTACTTGCCAGGGATGCCCACTGTCTCCACTTCTTTTCGATCTTGCACTCGAACCCTTGGCTTTACTAATCCGGCAATCGGAGGAGATTCATGGAGTCCCCTTCTCCCATAGGGAAATCAAAATTTCAGCGTATGCTGATGACCTTATGCTTTTTGTCTCTATAGACTCAGTACCGGCTGTCCTAGAGCAAATTGGTAGATACTCGCAACTGTCCGGTTATAAGATAAATTGGACCAAGTCGGTAGCCTTTCCATTAAATCCTTTGCTTCATCAGGCAGATATGCAACCCTTCCCCTTTTTATGGCAACCTCGCATGGTCAAATACCTTGGGGTTCACTATTGTTCTCCTTTGGAAGACACTATCTCCTTCAATGCCAAAGACTTAACCTCTAAAGTCCGGGCGCTTACTCACCGTTGGACTCCTTTAACACTTACCTGGTGGGGTCGCTTAGAAACCATAAAAATGATGATTGTTCCGAAAGTGAATTATATTTTAGAAATGTTGCCCTGTCTCTTACCTCGACGTACATATAAAGATATAGAGGGCCTTCTGACTAGATACTTATGGCAAAACAAGACACCTAGGATAGCGAAACATAAGCTGCAAGCAGATAAGGAAAATGGGGGTGTCAGATTCCCTGATTTCCTGAAGTACCATCAATCTTTTCTTCTCAAACAAGGCGCTCGTTGGCTGGAAGATCTAGTACCGAGTAGACCTGTGTGGCTAGACATAGAAGAGGACCTTTGCAAACCGATTCCTCTTACTCTTCTCCCTGGTATGACTCTCCCATCAGACTCCCACTATCCACCAATGCTTTTAGACACTTTAGGTGCCTTTAATACTCTTATGCAATCTTTAGACTCCCGACTCTGTCCGTTAGACAGGCTCCCGCTTTGGTACAATACTCGATTTCGAATACAAAATAAGCCGATGGCGTGGAGCCCCTGGTACACTAGGGGCATTTGGATTCCTAGCCAGTTGTTCCATGATGGTCGCTGGAAAACTTTTAGTGAATTGCAAATTGAATTTGGTCTCCCAGCGAAACACTACTTTCAGTTGGTGCAACTTCAGCATTGCCTTCGGAGTGCTAAGGTGCTCCCGCCATCGGCATCCCCTACACAAGGTTGGTCGGAGACTATCCGATCTATCGGTAGTTCACCGGGTGTAGCATCCAATTTTTACAAAACCTTATGTAATGCTATAACTAGAGATACCCCTATAGCGCAGAAAGCATGGGAGAGAGAATTGCATGTGACTTTGACCCCGGAGCAATGGAGCCTTGTCTGGAGTAGAGTGACACGGGTTTCCCGATCCGCCTCACTCACTCAGACACTCTTCTTTCTAGCCCACCGGTGTTTTTACACTCCTGACAGATTAGCCAAATGGAACACTACTCAGGGCAATAGTTGTTGGACATGCCATGCGGCCATTGGTTCACTACCTCATGTTATGTATGAATGTCCCGCACTACAGTATTACTGGCGTCGGGTCTGGGGTCGTATCCAGTCTATTTTGCACTTTCAAGAGCCCCTTTCTTGGAGGATAGTGGGACTTCGCTCAGCTGCGGGGATCCCCTCTCTTCCAAAAACGGCTTACTTCCTTTTGGACTTTATGCTTGGCATTGCTATTTCCCTAATTACGAAATACTGGAAAAATAGCTCCCATCTGAGCCCCAATGAATGGTGGAATCATGTCTGTCTCTACAGTAAATATGAACAAATACCTCGTATGTTTACTTCCCCCGTTCAGACTCCTCATCATCGGTCTAAATGGAAGATGCTCAATGACTATGTACATTCTGCTAAATGCTCTCATCTGACTGTCTAAATTTGTATATATCTCTGTCCCATGATCATTCTGTATCGTAGATACTCTTTTGATCGTTTTGATGTACAATCACTGTTGTTTGGAAGCGCTCACATGCTGACATACTCGGCTAGAGAAGAAGCATGGGGGTGGGGGGTAATTGGGTTTACTTTTCCTTATTGTATACTTGTTTTGTCTCCTTTGGTGTGTTGTTTCTTTTGTTTGTTGCAAAATGAAAATAAAAGTTTAAAAAAAAAAAAAGACTAATAAAAGAAAATATTTTTTCACTCAACGTGTAATCAAACTCTGGAATTTGTTACCGGAGGATGTAGTAAAGGCTGTTAGTGTAGCTGGGTTTAAAAAAGGTTTGGACAAGTTCCTGGAGGAAAGGTCCATAAACCATTATTAAGAAGTGACCGAAGATATCAATGCTTGACCCAGTACAAGTATTGTGGAACTTGTGTCTCTTGGGGAAACTGCTAGGTACATATGACCTAGATTGGCCACTGTTGGAAACCGAATACTGGGCTTGATGGACCTTGGTCTGACCCAGTATGGCATATCTTATGTTCTTATGTTCATTCCCACGTACTTGTTGAAATGTACTTTCTTCTGTGAACATTACCCTCTCCCACCATTCAGCAGATTTGTCTTTCTTCTTGCTACAAAACTGTATGCAGGCAGCAATTTGTTTCCTGGTCATCATAGGCTTCTTGGCAGGTCTTCTGGCCACGGGTTTGAATTAATCCACAAGCCATCATCGGACAGATTTGGCACTTATCTTTATTCCTTGATCATTAGCTAACTGAGCCACATGTTGAGATGAAGTACAGTATCTGGACTAGATGTAATAATGCTTTTGAGGAATCGGTCATCTTGTCCAGTAGTCATTCGTCTGTGCCCACATTTCGAACGACATGTACGGCCACCTGATTTCAGAACATTCTGAACATTCTGAACTGCACACCTTGATATATGCAAATGTTTTGCAATAGCACATTGTGAATATCCTTTAGCATGGAGTGTGACAACTTGTCCCTTTACAAAGTCATTAATATCACACTTTCTACCCATCTTGATTGTATATTTTACATGTAACTTTCAATCTTTTCCAAGTTGTAGAAATTCAAAACTTCATCCAAGAAACCTACTACACAGTGTAAGTAAACTAAAATGGACGACAGACACATGGTGTGACTAATCGCCATGCTGATTAAATAAGTAAGCACGTGTGACATCTCCACAGTACATTATTTAACAATAAATTGTAGAAAAAGATACCTGCCTTAATTTTCTGTTCACTACTGTACAGTATCAAATGCTGAGGATATATCGAGGAAAATGAGGATGAATGCATGTCTCATGTTGTCAATTCCTTGTATGATTGTGTCAAGTAGTGATGTTGATAGTTTTAACACCATGATGTGCTCTAAATCCATACTAATGGGGGTCAAGTGGGGCACTTGAGTCGATGAAGTCCTGAAGTTGTAGTAGTACTAATTTTTCGATGATTTTGTATAGGAATGGAAGGCTACATATTGGTCTGTAAGATGTGGGGCAGGATTTATTTAGAGTGTTTTATTTCAAGATTGGGCGTATGGAAGCTCTTTTTAGGTTATTTGGTAGTTAACCTTGGAATATATGGTGTGAGCTCTGATTTTGTTGATTTGATCCAGCTGACAGGGCAAAGATCTATGATGAGATAGTGGTATTCAATGATTTGATGCCGTGATCTATCTGGTCTTTGCTTGTTGGTGAGAATGAGATCCATGTCGGAGGGCCGGTTGGTTCTGGGTCATAGAAAGTTGTGTTGCAGATTGCCTTGATTTTTTATTTTTCTATGTAGTGATCGGCGAACTGTTGAGCACTTAGGTTACTCACTGCTGGGTTTTTGTCATTCAGTTTCTTTATTAGGTTTTGGATTATGAGGAACAATTCCCTTGGCCAGTTAAGGGATTTAGATAGGAGTTATGAGTAGTATTCTTTCTTTTTGTCTAGGAGGTTCCGATGGTAAGTTTTTAATTTGTTCATGTACTTGAGTCTGTCTTCATCAGACTTGGTGACTCTCCATTTTCTTTCAGCTTTTCTTAGGTTTTTCTTCATATGTTTCACGGATTGGGAGTACCAAGGTTGGGAATTTCTGATTTTTTTAAATCGGTTGTTTTGACGGTTTACTGATGCTGAACTTATAGTTCTGTTCCAAGTTGATGTGAGAGTATCGATATCATCACTGGTGGTTGAGAAATCTGGAATTATTTTTCTGATGAATTCATCTTTGTCAAATTTTTTAAATCTATTATATGAAGAAATTTCTTTGGTGTTCTTCATTGGAGAGGTGTCTGGTTTAGTACTGAAATGTATGAGGCAGTGATCTGACCATGGGACTGGTTGAATATTTATAATGGTTATGTTTCCGTTCTGAGACTAGGATTTAGGGTAGATAAGATCAAGGGTGTTGCCCTATGTGTGCATTGCGGTTTGGATTTTTTGTTCGTATCCAACATCTTCCATTGCTTGAAGGAAGGATATGCATTGTACATTATTTAGTGATGCAAGGTTGAAGTCACCTAATATGATGTGTTCTTTGCCTGGTGGTACCGCAGAGCATGCAGTTTCAATTATGTTGTCCAGTACATTAGGTTCAGCAGAAGGTGGTCTGTATATTAGAGTTATTGCAAGTTTTCTTGTGGTGATGGTTAGCATGTCTGAGGCCTCGTTACTTGAGGAGGATATTTGTTGGTCACCTAGTGATGTTTTGCATTGGATAATTACTCCTCCGCCCTTTTTGTTAAGTCTTGCACAGTGATATATATTGTATTCTGGTGTTTTCAGTTGGTTGAGGATTACCGTGTCAGTGTCGTAGAGGCATGTTTCAGTTAGACATATGAAGTCTGGTTTAGAGACCTTCAGAAGGTCATGTATGATGGTGATTTTCTTCTTTAGTGATTTTGCATTTATTAGAAACCATTTTAATGGTTCAGGGTGTTCTTTCCTGTGTGGTGTGGTGTTTCATTGGGATGGTTGTGTTTTTATGGGTATGAGCCAAGATGGTCTTGGGTATTGGAGGTAGAGAAAGGGGTGTATTGTACCAATTTCCCTTTGTTTAAAATGATAGGGTACTATTAGTATAAGCTGTCGAGACTGGTAATATGAAAGGGAGTTGGTTTGGTTGAATGAGTTGCAGATTAGAATGGAGAGTAGGAAGGCTGCTGAGATTGTCGACATTATTACAGTTGTAATTGTTACAATGTGTTCTAGATGTCTGAGGGATACAATGTGATAAAATGTGTTCTATTGGAACACTAGTTGCAAGGTAATACAATGTAAAAACAGTATTAGAGATACAAAATGATACAAAGTGATGCAATGTGGTCAGTAGGGATAATAGGTCAGTACAGCAATAAGTAAGCATTGACCGAGTTGAGTTTTGGTAGGAGCGCTAAACTTTGCAGTTGTAAGTGCGTTGTGGCAAACAGCTTTAATACAGAACAGCATGGAAACTTACATGTGTCTCGGGGGGCCTAATGTCTGTACAGTGGCTTTTCCCACCTTGGCAATGCTGAACTTCCTTCTTTCTCTGCTCTGTGACACTGGATCCCTCCCCCCTTTGTTGGGACAGTTCTGCAAGACTACACTACAATACAGCCTCACCCACACCTAGTTGTACTGTCAGATCCCCCATGTACAGGTAGACATAAAATTTTTAGTTGCCAGAACAGGTAGGACACCATACATGGATTGCTGCTTTGCCTGCCCTTGTATGTTCTATAGGCTAAGCAGGACCCACCAGATTAGACACAGATCCTTGTTATCTATGCCCCCTTATGGCAAGGTAGATTTGGCTTGAATGTGCACTGATGTGGTCAGTAGAGCCCACTCCCATCAATAGCAGCAGACATTGATTGTCATAGACAACACACACCCCAGCTGATCACTACTGTCAGCATCACACCCATAATCACAGCAATATACAGTGATTTTTGTGGATGTTGCTGATACCTATGTTTGTCCCCATCACCACTGGATATTTCAGGAGCTACTGGTCACCACATGATCCCCATCAAATGCTCCTAATGGCTTTCCATGTGCTTTATGTGGAACATGGTCAGCAGATTAAGGGTGGTGCAACACATGCACACATGACACAGTTGCAGAGCTGAGGAATGATGACACTCTGCAAGCCATATGGCGCAGTCTTCCAACCACAACAACCTGTATTTGTAACCCCATGGCCCGTACACGGCGATTATGTGTGACGACAACCACTTTGGGATGATGTTTGGTTCGATTTGCTGCAAAGCACTCAGCATGGTTCTGGACACAGGAAACAAGTATTAGAAATGCAACCCCACCTTCACTACCTCTTATAGCATTGTATCCCACCCCTTGGACAATGTCCAAGAGACCTGTCCGACTCCTGGAGGATTCTGTGGAACCAGTACAGGTGACCCTACCTCACTTGCATATAGGCAGATGCATGGCTTTTGTGCACGCCATTCAAACACATACCAGCTGCTGATGGCTCCCACTCCATATGTCAGTACATGTTTTCATGATGTTCAGATGACACCCATAGGTCAATGTATTATCCTACAGGATAATCATCACACACATGTATCACAGGAGCACTGCACATTCCGTGTATGTGGTTCACATTGTTAGAGCTTTGCCAATCGGAGCTTTCCAAAACCACCTCATAAATAACTGCTGACACATTTAACTGTTCCATTCAGAAACTGGTGATGTGTGCGGTGAACATGTTCTGCGGACCGGTGTGGGACTTGCATTTTATGGTCTGTTCCTATCAGATCTACCTAGGTATACCATTTCAGAAGATAGTAATGGTGATATATGGGGATGTAAGCGAAAACTGGAAACAACATAAGCACTGGCAAGTTAGATGCAAGGCATTAATAAGGCAGGCAAAGAGAGAATTTGAGAAGAAACTTGCCATGGAAGCAAAAATACATAATAAAGACTTCAAGTACATTCATAGCAAAAAACCTGTGAGAGAGTCAATTGGACCATTAGATGATAGAGGGGTAAAAGGGGCACAAAGAGGGGACAAGGCCTGAATGGAATAACGAGGGGTGAACCCCACTTTAACAAATGCTATGCTTAGGAGTAGTTTTGCAAGTGGACCTGTGGTGGAACCCCATATAAGGAATGGAGAAGAAAGACATAAGAAGTGTAAAGGGAAACTATATAGAGAGTATTTAGAGAGTATTTAGAGAGTATTTAGAGAGTACCATGGAGTAGAGACACTTCTCACCTTCTTATTCAATAACATTTTCACAGGCATTGACAACATCCGACAAGGCTTTGTGCTCATCTTTTTAGACATCGCTGCAGCCTTTGACTCGGTCCATCATGAGGTTCTCCTCGGGCGACTGAAAGAAAAGGGAATTTGTAATACCGCGCTCAATTGGTGCAGTTCCTATCTAAATGGCCGATGTCAATATGTTAAATCCGGAGCAGAAGAGTCTAAACAATTCCATCAAACACAAGGTGTGCCGCAAGGATCCTCATTGTCATCTTTACTATTCAACATTTACATGCAGCCCATCTGCAACATCATTAGATCATTTAACGTGAGCTGTCTGATATATGCAGACGACATCCTACTATATATGCCTTTTTCAACCGTTCAAATGGACCTTACACCTCTTATAGAATGCTTCAATACCATATCAGATTGGCTACAAGCACAAAACCTCCGCATCCAGCACAAGAAAACGGAGGTATTGTTCATCGCTAGAGACCCAGACTTCACCCCACCAACACATATAAAGGTAAAGGAAGCGGAATTACAAACCAAAGAAACAATAAAATACCTGGGGATCACTTTAGACCAACATCTGGACATGAAATGTCATATAAGCAACATTGTCAAAGCGGTCTATTTTAAAATCCGTTCACTCAGACATCTGCGCTCCCTACTGGAGCCAGATGATTTCCGGACCATATACCAAGCACTGATCCTGCCGCACTTTGACTTTGCCAATTCCATCCTACAAGGTCTCCCGCAATCCACACTAAACCCGCTACAACTGGCCATGAATGCTGCAGCAAGGATTCTTCATGGAGCCTCCAGAAGAGACCACGTGACTCCGATATTAAAACAGCTTCATTGGTTACCTATACACGGAAGGATTATCTTCAAAACATTAATCCTCTCATTCAAGGCAATCAAGCGCCTTTCCTCCACAGCTCTTACGGATCTCATCCATACAGTGCCCCCCAACAGAGCTAGGAGGTCAACAGCCCTAAATTTATTAGCAACACCGAAGACCTTGACAAAATGCAATAATACAACAGCAAATAGGGCCTTCAGCCTTTACGTCCCCAAATGTTGGAATGCACTCCCACCAGACATTCGAGCTATAGCAGACCTGACCCAATTCAGGAAGGCAATCAAATATCACCTCTTCCTCCAATACTACCCAACCAGCGATGAATTTAGTTAGCACCACCTAAGAATCACCGCACCGCCCTTTTGCAGCACATACTCACAAGGTCTCAAGTATTCAAAATGGATTCATCATTTATTGTGCAATTCAACAATGTTATAGGAATTTTACCTCTTGTATATAGCATATTTCATGTAAATAGTTCATGTATATAGTTCAGCCCCTGTTATCCAAGTTTATATTCCTGTTCGATGTAAAACCAAACAGAATGTGTGTATTGGTCACTTTGTTATACTGTAAACCGCGCTGATGCCGAATAGTGCGGTATATAAGCAACTGTAATAAATAAATAAAATAAATAAAATAAATATAGAAGTTGTTTTTCACTTAAACTACACAGCAGCAAGCAAAAAGGCAACCAGATACCATCAGCGAGGAGTGGGTGAAGTGACATAGTTACCAACACTGAAACCACTGAGGTGGGCAGTTTCGGATCCCCCTTAAGCAAGAATTGGTAACCACATTCTAGAGAAACAAACCCACGGTATACTAAGAGATATGCGACGACAGATACACAAGGAAACATAAGTAAAGGTCAAAAGGATGTAAAAATACAGGTGTAGTGAAAAAGCGAGAAGTTCCTGGGGTTGGAATTAAACACAAAAACAACAAAGATTGGAAAAAGAAACTGCTGATAAGGGGATATATGAGGAAAGGTAGTAAACAAGTTAAGGAGACATACCCAGGCAGACATTCCTGTGTGAGAGACGCTAGACTCCGTCTCCAGAACCTGAATAGATTTATCAGGTGCTTTGCGATCATAAATTTGCATACTCATGTATATTCTTAATATAGCTATTAAGGCTTTCATTTCTCATTGCGAGGCTTGTGCTTTTGCAAACCTGACAATAATAATTATTACTTCAATTCGATGGCACGAGAATTTTATTGAAAGTGAGTCCTGCGCTTTTTGTGTATGTTGGGCTGAACCCTGCAGCATTAGTATTTAGAGGGGAAACAAAAAAGCTCCAACATAATGGCGTCCAAACAGGGACTTGAAAGACATCAGAGTGATGTCATGGCAAAAGGTCCTCCTGTGTTTGCCGGTTGAAGCTCAGGTCAAGAAAGAGGAAAGCATGACACTGAATTCCTGCAGAAGAAGCATCACTGTGAAGGTAAGAGACACTTTCCTTTCTAAAAATATATATAGAATAATAGGAAACTTTGTGCAAGTCTAGGATACTATAATACTAGTTAGGATGTTTAAGAAAAAGTCTAGTGAGAGTTTATGTTTATGTTTATGTTTATTGATTTGATTGACTGCCCTTCAAAATAGCAGAGCGGTTTACAATGATAATAAAATATTACAGTAACATCAAGGCACAAGGCCGGAAAAGTAGAAAGAAAGTTACAATTACTTTGTAGAGAGAAAATGGAAGAGCAGGTTGATATCAAAGGGTTAAGAAAAAAAGGTTAGGGGTGAGAGGAGGGAGAGCCAAAGGCAAGGGAGAAAAGGTGAGTCTTTAGATCCAGCTTGAAGGTAGGGTGATGATGTTCCAGGCGGAGGGCGGTGGGAAGGGAGTTCCAGAGGGCAGGGCCTAGAAAAAAAAAAAGCTGAGGAACGGGTAGAGTGCAGGTGGGCTAGGGAGGGAGGGGGTAGTGTGAGACGGTTGAGATGAAAGGAACGGGGAGTGTGTGTGGGAGTGTGAAAGTGGATGAGGTCAGCCAGGTATTGAGGAGTGGAGGTGTGAAGTGGTTTATGAACAAGGGTGAGTAGTTTGAACTGAATGCGGAAGGAAATTGGTAACCAGTGAAGGCGGAAAAGAAGGGGGGTGACGTGGTTTCTGGGGGAGGAGTGGAACACGAGTCGAGCGGCTGTATTTTGGATTCGTTGAAGACGTGACAGTTGGAGCTTGGTGAGACCAGTGAAAATGGAATTGGCGAAATCAATGCAAGAAATAACTAGTGATAGAAGCAGAGTAGTAAGAGCAGAGGGAGAAAGAAAAGGACGAATTGCCCAGATCTGATGGAGGTAGTAGAAAGAGGTTTTGGAGATATGGGAAATGTGAGCTGAAAAGGAAAAGGTCAGAATCGAAAAGTACACCAAGATAACGAAAAGTAGGAACAAGAGAGATAGGTGAAACAGAGAAAGAGGGGGCCAGAGAGGGGGGCTGATGACCATGGGAAAACCAAATAGCAGTAGTTTTGGAGGTGTTGAGATGGAGGCAGTTATTAGTTAACCAGTCGGAGACAGCAGTTAGACACAGGTTTAGGGGGGCAAGATGAGGACAAACAGGGGAGGTGTGATAGAGAAGAAGAATGTCATCTGCATAAAAGAAGGCCGTGATCCCAAACTGTTGTATCAACAAGGTGAGAGGAGTCAGAAAGAGGTTGAAGAGCAAAGGTGCGAGAACAGAGCCCTGTGGGACTCCGCAGGGAAGGGGAAAAGGGTCTGAGGGGGGAACGGATGGAGAGGAGGAAAGGACTGCAGCAGATCTAGAAGAAAGAAAAGAGTGGAACCATCGATATACAGTGCTACAGAGGCCAGCTTCGCGTAGACGAGACAGAAGAAGGGAGTGATCAACCACGTCAAAGGCGGCAGAAAGATTGAAAGCTACCGCCACCGAGATATCACCTCGATCGTGTGCAGTGTGCAGAGAGTTGGTGAAGGCAAGAAGAATAGTTTCTACACTGTGCCCAGGACGGAAGCCAGACTGACGAGGGTGAAGAAAATTAACAGAATCCAAATGGTGAGAAAGCTGTGCGAAGACAATCTTTTCCAGAATTTTTGAAAGAAAGGACAGATTAGAAACTGGGCGGTAGTTGGCAGGGTCCAGGGGATCAAGAGAAGGTTTTTTAAGAATCGGGCGGATAAGTGCGTGCTTCCAGGAGGTGGGGAAAGTGCCCGTGGAAAGACTAGAGTTCAGCATGGCTAGAAGATATGGAAGGAAAGACAGAGAAGGAAGAAGCAACCAGGAGGAAGGGATAGGGTCAAGAGGGCAAAAGGTCTTGTTGGATGAGGAGATGAGGTGGTGAAGCTCAGCTGTGGTAGTTAAGGAGAAGGAGGACCAGGTGTGAGACAGTTGGGAGGTGGGAGGGGGGAGGCAACAGGGGGCGGGGAGGAGATTGGTGGGGGGAGGGTAGGGAGGGAGGCTCTTAAGGTAGAGACTTTGTTACTGAAGGCGGAAGCAAGAAGGGAAGGGGGGGAGTGGGATGTGCGGGCACAGCAGAGGAGGTAGGAAGAAGGGAAGTGAGGAATCTAAGGGTAGAGTAGAGATGCCGGGTCTGGTTAGGGGCATTGGCAATGGCAGCAGAAAAGTAAGAGAACTTGGCAAGGTGAACCTCGGATCGATACTGAGAGTGGCGGGCTTTGAAAATAGATAGGATGGTTGGAGAGGGGGACTTACGCCATAGCCTTTCAGCTCTCCGTAGTTGGGAGCGGAGGAGGAATAGACCAGTATGATACCAGGGCTGGGAAGGGCGGCATGAGGCTGGACGTGGGTGAAGAGGAGCAATACGATCGAGGGCGGCAGAGAGAGAGGAGGACCAGGTAGACGCTTGAGAGTTAGGGGATAAGGAAAGGAAGTCGGAGGGCAGTAAGTCTGTGGCAGGAGGCAACTACTGGGCAGTGGAAAGAGAGATAGTGCGGGATAGACATGGAGGGAGAGAAAAGGAGGGTGGGGGAACTAGAGCTGGGGCCGCAGGATGAGAGCAAAAGACTGTTAGGCAGAGATGGTCTGTCCAGGGAAGGGGGAAGGAAGTCAGGTTGTCAAGAGAGATGGTGGAAGAGGAAAGGGTCAGGAATAGATCAAGGGTGTGTCCAGCAGAATGAGTGGGGAAAGAAACGTGCTGTCGGAAAGATAGGTCGTGAAGGAGAGCAAGGAAGGCATGTTCCCTGGAGGATGAGGGGGAGTCGAGGTGAAGGTTAAAGTCACCAGCAATGAGGAGGTGAGGAAAAAGTAAGGAGAGGTCTGAGATGGAACGGAGGAGAGAGTCCCAAAGATCGGGGTGCAGGGCAGGGGGCGCGTAGATGAGAAGGATATGTGTTGAGGGGGAAGTATGAAGATGGAGCAGAAGAGCCTCAGGGTAGGAAAGAGAGGGTGAGAAGATCTGAGTGAAGGAGAGAGAAGACCGGAGAATAGCGGCCACCCTGCCGCCAGAGCAGGGTTTGTGAGGAGAAGTTTTGCCTTCCCCTTCTGCATTCCCCGGGGGGGGGGGGGGAGGGGGGGAAACCATTCGGTATGTCCCTTGGAACTTTACTGATATGGATAATATTGCCAGCGAGTTACCTCCCCTTAGTAGAGGGGGTGCTCCCTGGATTCAATAATTTGAGCGGGTCACGGGGGGTATACCTTAGGACTGGGGGATGTTAAAGCACTATTAGCAAAACTCTTGGGAACTCATGCAACGAATCAAGTTTTTGCCAGAGTCAATCTACCACAGGTTACAGTGGCAGAGACACTGCATGATGCGCCTGATTTCAATCAGTATCGACCCAGGATTTGGGATGCCGTCAAAGAACCATACCCAACACAAAAATATTTAGCACCGCTATTGAAAATGCGCTTTAAACTAGGACAAGATATTGGTGCATATATTGCATGATTCCAAGACTTCTGGGAAACCCAAACCAGTATGGTCTACTCGGACCCAGGGTTTGTGCCCTTATTTTTCCAAACACTTAGTAATATTTTGCCCAAACCAGCACAGTCAAGACTAGATATGATTGTGGGGTTAGAAGATGAGTCTTGGGCAAGACAACAATCTCACATACACCACTTTGTTAGATTAGCTAAAGAAGAGCAGGCAAAACCTGAAAAGGATATGAAAGGTTTGCAGAAAAACTAACGACATTGCAATTGAAAGAATTACAGGAGGACCTTGATAAAAATAAAGCCAAAGCTAAAGAAAAGGAGAAAGAAGTAGAAGGCTCAAATAAAACAGAAAGACAATATGAGGTGGAAAAACAGAAAATTAGAGCCATTATAAAACAGAAAATTAAATTATTAGGGACTTAGAGCAGTTTGATAATATTGGGGAGGAAGACCCCTGAGAAAACTTTGGTTTCTATGCTCAGGCATGGAACCAGGCAGGTCCAAATAACGCAGGTAGTTGGAGAGGGGGGGGGGGGGTGTAGGACCTCCCCAATCACAGCATCCCAGAGAAGTGCCCTTAATTGCTGGAATTGTAGAAAACGGGGACATCTTCAGCATGAATGCCGGAGTCCCCCTGCTCGAACACCAACAAGATCACAAGGATCACAAAATCCTTACCAGAGTCCTCAGTGTAGATTCTCCCAGGGGCAGCTTCCTCAGGGAGGACCACAATGACTCTCTATGATGATGCGAGCCATGCTCAATGAGCATGAGGCGGTAATTGAAGTCTGTCTCAATGGGTATACAGTACAAATGTTGGATTCCAGAGCCACAGCATCAGTACTGAACTCCCTACCCTCAGGTGTGAAACTGTCCCATCAAACCACTCTGACTACAGGGTGACTACAGGGTTTAATGGCAACCCAATTACCACCAAATTGACAGTACCCATTGAAGTAAAACTCATGGGACAACATACCTATAAACCCTTGTTGTATGCCCCACACAATTTGATGGGACGGGATCTGCTATCCAACTTCGAGGTACAGATGACCTTTACCAGCACACCATCCACTCTGCTTCTGCAGACAGAGAGTCAACCAGATTTTGATGAAATCCCTTCTGAGGTCTGGGCTAACTCAGAAAGCCTTTTTGGTCTAATACTGTCTGCATCACCTGTTCGAATTAAACTAAAGAAAAATTGTCATGGTCCCAAAGTAGCCCAATATCTCTTGCAGCCAGAAGCTGTGGCGGGAGCAAATGAGGAAACTGATGTTACTACAGAATGGCATTATAGAACCAAGCACCTCTCAGTATAATGCACCACTGTTTCCAGTTAAGAAACCCAATGATAAATGGCGGGTAGTACATGTTATTTATTTATTTACATTCTCTTATATACCGCGCTATTCTGCATCAGTGCGGTTTACATTGAAAAAACTGAAATTACATTGAACAGGGCATTATAACTTGGAGATAACTATTTTACATTTTATTGTTCTGCGAGGTCTCAATTCAGTCGTGGAAGCAGAGTTCCTACTTGTGTCCAACCCGGCTACGTTATTGCAATACAACCCACCAAAGAAATATAGCACTGTTTTAGATCTGTCAAATGCAATTTTTGGGACCCCAGTCCATCCTGACTGTGGACTATGGCTGGCGTTACAATACTACCTTTCCTTCGGTATCCCTTTATCAGCAGTTTCTTTTTCCAATCTTTGTTGTTTTTGTGTTTAATTCCAACCCCAGGCATTTCTCGCTTTTTCAGGATTCCTGTATTTCCATATCCTTTTGAGGGTAAACAGATACTATCAGCAGGGAGTGGGTGGCGTGACATAGTTACCAGCACTGAAAACACTGAGTGGCAGTTTCAGATCCCCCTTAAGCAAGAATTAGTAACCACATTCCAGAGAAATAAACCCACAGTGTGCTAAGAGATATGTATGGACAGAGTTTCAAAGAAACATGAGTAAAAGGTCAAAAGAATGTAGAAATAAACCTGGTTCATCCAGGTGCACAAGATCATGTATTTGTTTTTTCTGTGATAAATTTTTTTGAGCAACCACAATAAATAAATAACATATAAAATATCAGTCAGTAGATGTAAATTTTCCATTGACAATTAATCAAATACGTGACCCAACCCAATATTTACATCAGTGAAATCAACAGAAGCAGGTAAACGCCCCTGCCAAAGGAAATAATGCTCTACTATACAGAATCTCAAGTTAACCCCTATATCCCCTATCCACCCCATCAACAGTATAAGATACACAAACTACATTTCGTTCCTATCCCCCTCACCCCCACCTACCCTCCAATCCCCCACCCCTCCCCCCATCCCTCCCATCCCATCTCCGCTGTTAATGTGTGTAGGTGCATTAGCTCATTTGCACCTTATACCTCCCTGCTAAATTCACTCATCACTGGCATCGAATCATCACATAAGGCTTCCTCCTGCTTTTTCTAGACATCTCTGCTGCCTTTGGCACTGTTTCCCACCAGTTTCTCCTCAACAAACTCCACCAAATTGGAGTCCACGGCACCCCCCTCAAGTGGTTCCACTCATATCTCACCAATCACAATCAGCAGATAAGGATTCAAACACACACCTCAACTCCATTCACCCTTAACCTGGATGTACCACAAGGTTCTTCTCTCTCCTCTCTACTATTCAATATATACATTTGGCCTCTATATGACATCCTCCAGCAATTTCCTGTCCAGATTCTGATAGATGCAGACAATATACATAGTAACTTAGTAACATATATGATGGCAGATAAAGACCAGTATGGTTCATCTAGTCTGCCCAGCAAGATGGCAAGAGTAGGTGCACTTGCCGCTCTGTGAAAGTCACCCCTCCCCATGCCTTTGTTTAGAGGTGTTCCCACTGCTCCGTGTGGTCCACGCCTATTTGCTGAGATATAAGATAGTTATGTTTGTTTTGATTTTATCCTGTTGCTATAAAGGGATCCACGGTGTCTGTCCTATGCCATTTTGAATTCTGTCACTATATTTGCTTCCACCACTTCCATCGGGAGGGCATTCCAATCATCCAGCACCCTTTCAGTGAAAAAGTATTTCCTGACATTGCCTTTCAGTTTACCCCTTGCAGCTTCATGTTATGCCCAATAGTTTTACAGCTTCCCTATCTTTGGAAGAGGTTTGTTTGTTCATTAATACTCTTTAAGTATTTAAAGGTCTGAATCATTTATTTATTTATACATCTTTTCTATACCGCCACTTCCAGCGATCAGTGGCGGTTTACAGGTAACATAAACTTTAATAATAGAGTACTATTATTTTACATAGAACAGATTTAGAACAATGAACATTCAACTATTAAATGTAACTCAAAAAATACAATGAGATAACAGGCTACCAACAGTATATCAACAGTAATGGGATATATTTACATTAAATTACAGTTATTCACATTAGCGACAAGTAATTGCTTTCAAAGAGTAAGCTTAACTAGGTGAGCAATGTGAATGTGTGGGAAAGATTTTATGCCTTGTCTAGGTAGAGTCAGTGAGTGACTGATGATCGGTGGTTTTCTCTGTGTTAGGATTATCTTCAATGTGGAGGTTATTGTAGTGCAGAGTAAATAGATGGGTTTTTAGATTTTTTCTAAATAATTGAAGGTCCTTGATTTCTCTGATTTCAGACGGGAGGTTGTTCCATAACGTAGGGGCGAAGTATGAGAAAGCTGTGTTGCATGTCTTCTGACTTGTCTTTCGAATCATATCTCCCCTGTTCCTCCTCTCCTCCAGAGTGTACATATTTAGGTCTTCAAGTCTTTTCTCATAAGTCTTCTGACACAGACTCTATATCATTTTGGTTGCCTTCCTCTGAACTGTTTCAAGACTTTTTATTTATTTAACCTGACTATAAGGTCTCCAAAGCTGAACACAATATACCAAGTGTGGCCTCACCAACGACTTGTACAGTGGCATTAGTATCTGTTCCTTTCTGCTGGTAATTTCTCTCTGTATGCAACCCAGCATCCTCCTGGCTTTTACCACCGCCTTGTCACACTGTTTGCCACTTTAAGATCCTCAGAAACAATCACTCTGAGGTCCTTCTCCTGGTCCATGCACACCAACGTCTCGCCCCCTGTCTCATACAATTCCCTTGGATTTCTGCTTCCCAAGTGCATGGCACTGTACTTCTTCACATTAAATCTTAACTACAAAGCATTAGACCATTCTTCCAGCTTTTATAGATCTTTCCTCATGTTATCCACTCCCTCAGGGGAGTCCACTCTATTGCAGATTTTTGTGCCATCTTCAAAGAGACAGTCTTTTCCATTCAGTCCTTCAGCAATATGACTCACAAATATATTGAACACTATTAGTCCCAGGACTGAACCTTGGACCACACTGCTAATCACCTTCCTTTAATCTGAGTGAGTTTTGTTTACCGTATCCTTCCGTCATCTGTCAGCCAACCAATTTCTGATCCAGTTTACCACCTTGGGACAAATCCCCAAGCTGTTGAGTTTATTGATAAGCCTCCTATGAGGAACAATATCAAAGGCTTTGCTGAAATCTAGGTAGATCACATCAATCACATGCCCTTGATCTAGTTCTCTGGTCTTTCATTGCTTCCCTATTACCACTTTTGTGAGGAGGTATCACATCAGCCCTTCTTCAGTCCTGTGGAACTTATCCTGTCTCCAAGGATCTATTAAAAACATCCTTTAAAGGCCCTGCGAGAACCTCTCTGAGCTTTTTCAGTATCCTGGGATATATCCCATCTGGTCCCATGGCCTTGTCCACTTTCAGTTTTGCAAGTTGTTCAAAAACATCATCTTCTGTGAATGGTATGGTATCTTCTCCAAATTAATGAATGGAGTGGAACGGGTAAACGTAGATTGGTTGTTTACATCATCAAAATATAAAAAGACTAGGGGACATGCAATGAAGCTACAGGGTAACCTATTTAAGACTAATAAGAGAAAATATTTTTTCAATCAACATGTAATCAAACTCTGGAATTTGTTACCGGAGGATGTAGTAAAAGCTGTTAATGTAGCTGGGTTTAAAAAAAGGTTTGGACAAGTTCCTGGAGGAAAGGTCCATAAACCATTATTAAAAGGGACACGGAATATCACTGTTTGACCAAATACAAGCATTGAAGAACCTGTGTCTTTTGGGGAAACTGCTAGGTACTGTCGCCACCTGTTGCCACCCTAGGCGGTTGCCTAAGGTAGGGCGAGCACTCTTTCTGTAGTTGTGGGTTTCAAATAAATTGAAGTCTGAGAGCCTTTAAGGCTAACACAGGAAATTTATTGATTTTTACTACTTCTCCATACAGAGCTTTTATAAAGCTCAACGCAAAGGCAAGAAAAGGAAAAAAGGTAGGATTTCTTCTCCCAACACAATTAGCTTCTGTCACTTCCAGAATTCACAAATCAGGCTTCATTATTTCTTCTAGCCTTTAAAACATAAATGCTAGTTTGCCTTCTTGAAACTTCCCAACATTCAAACACTTTCTGGCTTTATTCAAGGAAACATTTCTAAAAGTAAACAGGGCTTTAAAACACTGTCCAGCCTGTTTCTTTTTCTCTACTGGCAAATGCAGCTGTCTGAGCTTCACTCTCTATAGAGCTCAAACACTGTTTTGTGACACAGAGCACATTCCATTGCACACTCAGAATCAATATCAGAAGGATAACTTTCTGTCTCCATTTCCTCAATATCTGACTCTTGTATATCGTGGTTTAAACTTCTCCGGGTAAACCCAGGCTCTGCCCTTTCCAACAGCTTAAGAATTTCCTTCCAGCCAGAGATTCCTTTGCCTCTAGAATTCTTAGGATATACTGGCAATTCTCTCTCTCTCATTAACTGGCTTATTGTTTGCAGCTTGCTTAACTTGCTGTTGAACACAGGGTTACTCACGGTTCTCCTTGTACCAGATAAGTTTTCACCAAGCCTTTGGCTTGCAGTAAAAATGTCCTCATTTAAGGCTCCCTCAGAAGGAAAACTCCTGCCTCCAGGCTCCAAAGCAACTCTCCTGCATTCTGGATTCCTCCCTGGCTTATGGCTTTTTCCCTTGAGTGTTCCAGCAGTTTCTACAGTGTCCTCTAAGGCTGGGCTTCTCTTAGAAGTCTGTCTCAGCAGTTCCTTCTCCTCCCCTGGGCTGTCCTGGGAAATACCTTTCACTCTAGCTGCCCGGGAGCTTCTTCCTCCCTTCAGCACATTAGGATTTCTGCTGTGTTCTGAGTCTCGGGTAGCTCCTCCCCTGGGAACTCCCTTCCTCCTGTGATGCTGCCTCTCAACCTCAGCCCCTGCATCAGCGTCGGGAACCTGATCAGTGTGAGTCTTAGGGTTAGCATTCACCTCAGCATTAGCATATGCATCAGGATATGCCTCAGGAAGAAGACCTCTCCTGTTACTACCCCCTTCCTTTTGTAATCCCCTAGGGCAGTGATGGCTAACCTTTTTGAGCCCGAGTGCCCAAACTGCTGCACAAAACCAAAGAATTTCCTCAAAGTGCCAGCACGTCAATTAAAGCCTCATTTGCATAAGGTGCCTCATTTGCATAAATATTTGCATAATGTTACCATACACTAACTTTTAGTAAACATGCCTCTTAATGAGTATATGGATAAAGAAAGACTAAAAGGTTTCTACATTACTATAATCCAGTACCAACCGCCAGGCACATTAGGAACTACTACAAACGCTGCCCATTTAGAACCCATAGCAAACCCGCCGTATCCTAACAGCACTACCAGGACTCACAAAGCACCATACCCTAACTATCAAAAGGCAACACTGCAAATATTAAACCAATACATTTCAGAGAACAACAATACATGACCTACTGGGGAAAGCACAAGTGGCAATGTCAAATAGGAATTATATAAACAGAATACCTCAGCTCAGTTACACATGCAAAACAGACCATCACCAAACAAGGAATCACAATTTAGAAACAGGAAGACAATAATTAAACTGGGAACCCCAAAAGCCAAACTTGGAATATACAACAACACTGTAGAAATAAAACTATAAATTAATTTCCTCTTGTACTAAACAAAGCGCAAAAATTAATGATGCACATTTCCCAGAGCTGACATATTCCAGTTAATAAATTCAAAATAAAGAGATATTTTTCTACCTTTTGTGCATTTTTTTTCAGTTGCAATTGTTCCAGCCACTTTCTTCTGGTTTCTTCGTGTCTTCTGCTAACTCTCCATCTGCTGTCCATTTGTCCTTTCTTCTGTCTTGTTTTTATTTTTCCATTCTCTCTCTACATCTGCTTTAACATACTAATCTTTCTCCTTTTGCTCTTTCCTCATTCCTATTTCATCTACTCAAAATTTACCCCTCCATCCTCAATCCCCACTTATTCTCCCAATACCCGGCCAATTGTAGATTTTTTATCCCTCACACACAAAATATTTTTCCCCTCTCCATTTTACTCTCCCAGCCCCATCCCATTCTAATCCTCCCCCAACACCAGCTTCCTTCTAGTTCCAGCCTCACCCAGCATCCATTCCCTTCTAGTCCCTGCATCAGCCCATTTCCAGTCCTAGCAGCCCCCCAACCCATTTCCAGTCCTAGCAACCCCCCAACCCAATACCAGTCCTAGCCCCCCTCATCAACCCACTTCCAGTCCTAACCCCCCATCACCCCATTTTCAGTTTAAGCCCCCCCTATAACCCATTACCAGTCCTAACCCCCATCAGCCCACTTCCAGGCCTAACCCCCCATCAGCCCACTTCCAGTCCTAACCCCCATCAACCCATTTCCAGTCAGCCCCCCATAGCCCATTGCCAGTCCTAACCCCCCGATCAGCCCACAGTCCATTACCAGTCCTAACCCCATCAGCCCACCTCAAGTCCTAACCCCTCCCCATCAGCCCATTTCCTGTCCTAGCCCCCCATAGCCCATTACCAGTCCTAAGCCCCCATCAACCCACTTCCAGTCCTAATCCCATCAGCCCATATAGAATTAGCTCCCCCATAGCCCAGATACCCCCCATACCCCATCAACACACCTTACCTCCCCCAGCCCATCACCACTCCTAACCCCCCCATCAGCCCATTTGTTGTCCTAGCCCCCCATAGCCCAGTACCAGTCCTAGCCCCAACTGCCCACAGCCCTTAGCACTCCTAACCCCCCCAGCCCATCACCAGTCCTAACCCCCAACAGCCCACAGCCATTACCACTCCTAACCCCCCACCGCCCATTACCACTCCTAACCCCCCAGCCCATCACCACTCCTAACCCCCCCATCAGCCCATTTCCTGTCCTAGCCCCCCCCCAGCCCACCACCAGTCCTAACCCCCCAACAGCCCACAGCCATTACCACTCCTAACCCCCCCCAGCCCATTACCACTCCTAACCCCCCCCCAGCCATTACCACTCCTAACCCCCCCCCCCGCGAAATTTTTTTTACAAAGAAAGCTGTCGCTGCCGGGGCCAGGGCCGCCGCGGCAGAATCGAGTGTGCCGCGGGGGCCCCCCGCCCAGCAGAGCCTGCCCTCCGTCCCCGGTATCACCTCTCTCAGCTGCCTCCAGTCACACGCGCCGGCTTTCAGGCTCTGCTGGGCGGGGGGGCCCCGCGGCACACTCGATTCTGCCGCAGCGGCCCCGGCCCCGGCAGCGGCAGCTTTTTTTTTTTTTAATGCCGCATATCTTGATTGCGGACCTTCCCGCGTGCCAGCTGCAAGGCCTTCGCGTGCCACAGCTGGCACGCGTGCCATAGGTTCGCCATCGCTGCCCTAGGGACTCTCCCTGCACGTGTCTGACCAGTAACCACGTGCTGCTTCCCCAGCTGGCCTTCATTAACCCTACAGCTTGTTCCTGAGCTTGGGCGTGGCTTACAGCTAGGCACTAGATGAGTTTTTTTCTGTTCAAAAACATTTTGTGTTTCACATCCCCGCCTCCTGCTTCTCTCCCTTAAGGTAAAAGTGTGCTCTTTTCCCACTTCTAAGGGCTCGGGAACATTTTGGCCATCACAGTACTTATGACCTAGATTGGCCGCTGTTGGAAACAGGATACTGGGCTTGATGGACCTTGGTCTGACCCAGTATGGCATATCTTATGTTCTTATACTCCATTTCCATTTGTAAATTTGTCTATCATATGTGGTCCTTCTCCAGGATTTTCTTTCATGAATACAGAACAAAAGTATTTGTTCAGAATTTTTGCTTTTCCAATATCACTTTCCACAAATCTATCCCTCAGCACTTTTGAGTCTTGCAATTTCACCTCTGATCTTCCTCTTCTCCCAAATATACCTGAGAAAGGTTTTGCCTCTACGCTTCTCATCTTTAGCCATCTTTTCTTCTGCCTTTGCTTTTGCTATCCTTATTTCTCTCTTTGTCTCTTTTAGCTTTATCCTGTATTCTTTTCTGTGTTCCTGTTTTTATGAGCTTCTGAATTTTGTGAAAGCTGTGTTTTTGCTTTTATTTGTGCAGCCACTTGATGAACCATATAGTTTCCTTTTCCTGCTGTTTCTATTTAATTTACATAAATATATGTTGCTCTTCTTATTGCCTCTTTGAGTTTAGCCCACTGCTATTCCACTTCCCTTATCCCCTCCCACCCTGCCAACTCCTCCTTCAGGTACATTCCAATTTTATTGAACTCAGCGTTTTTGAAGTCTAGGACTTTAAGTTTGCTGTGAGTGGACTCTGCCTTGGCTTTTCCCTCAAACTACACTGTGTGATGATCACTGCTCTCAAGTGGGCTCCCACCCCTACATTAGACATGCTATCTCCATTGGTGAGTACTAAATCCAACCTCGAACTTTCCCTGGTCGGTTCTATTGCCAGTTTTCTGAGCAATGCTTCTTGGAAGGCATCCCCAATTTTTTTTACTTCTTTCCAGATTTGCAGAAGGAATATTCCAATCCACATCTGTTAGGTTAAAGTCACCCAATATGATCACTTCTCCCTTCATAGTTACTTTTACAATATCAATGATCAAGTCTCTGTCCATTTCCTCAGTTTGAGTTGGAGGCCTGTAGACTACACCGGTGTGGATGATGGTACCATCTCCTGTTTCCACCACAATCCACAGCGCTTCTCCTTTTCCCAGTCCTCTGCATTTCAGCAACTTAATATTGCTTTTGACATATGGTGCTACTCCTCCCTTTTTCTGCCTTCTCTATCGCTTCTAAATAAATTATAGCCAGCTATGACTATATCCTATTCATGCGACTCATTAAACCATGTTTCTGTAATGGCCACTGTCCAAGTCCATTTCCACCATCAGAGCTTTCAGGTCAGCAACTTTGTTGGCTAGACTTTGAACCTTTGTACTCACTGCCTTCCAACAATTGTTGGTTGGCTTGCTTGTATTTTGGACGGATTTTGTTCAAACTCCTCTTCCCTCTTGTCACTGACGTATGGATTAAATGATGAATATTACCAATGTTATTGTGCTCTTGCAGGGAGTGATGTCCTGAATTTGTTTTTTTCCCATTTGTCACCTCCTTTCCTTAGTTTAAGTACTTGTCCACATATTGCCTGGATTTTTCACTTAGGATCCTTTTTCTGCCACAGTCCATCAATATAGTACAGCCTCTTGTTGTTCTATCTATTGCCTCAGTTGCCTATGGGGTATTTTTACTAAACCGTCTTAATGTGCAGCCAGCGATAATGTGCAGGCTGCCATAAAAGGAGTGGGCGTGTCAGTCTTAACGTAGCCGCTAAGCACGTTAACGCTTGGTAATCCTAAGTAGGCGTGCAGACATGCAAACACAGAAATAGAGGTGTAGCACAATGGTCAATACACTGACTGATGGTACAGGGGTCATGAGTTTGATCCTCCAGTGTGCCTAATGAATAAGGCTGGCTGAGGCATCACCCTTTATGTTTAAGTAGTGCTTTATGAGGCATTTTACTTTTATTTTAAGTAGTGCTGCCAGCAAGCACACCCTCACGGTGGCGTAACCTAAGGTGCCGCATAAGGCACCCTATAAGGCACTCCATAGGGCACATTATTGAGCGCACTGTATGCGAAGGCACCCTATAATGTCCCCTATAGGACACCTTATAAGGCGCTTTATAGGGCCCCTTATGAGGCACCTCATGGTTACAGTACTGTGAGGGTGTTTTTGCTGGCAGCACTAATGTACATTAAAAATAGACAATGCCACAGACAGCCCTATCAGATAACCCCACTGTGGGTTTGAACCCATGACCTCTGACTCCACAGGCAATGAAGGAACCAGTGGGCTACAGCTACTGACAAACCCCTGGCTGGCTACAGAGGGACTGCAGTTCACCACACAAACTGTCTGCTGTGGTTACCAGGATAGGGTTTACCCACCCGTACCCATGAGGCACTGCACATGCAAATCAGCAGTCTACAGATGATCACAAGATGGGGTATGCACCCCCACAGCACCTCGGCCTGGTAGGGGGAACTGAACGTGTGCACCCCCACAGCACCTCAGCCTGGTAGGGGGTACTCAAACAAAAAAATCGAATATGGTCACCTTATAGAGCTTATCGAATAAAATGAAAATGTGTTTATCAGCTCAACAAATTAACCTTGAGTTCAGTAGCTATTTAGTACTATATCTAAGCCTATCCACCATATGCAAAAGAGGTCTCAGAATTATATGAGGCGTGAAATCAGCCAGACGTGCTGGAATGACAATGCCTTCTACAACATCAACAACCTCTATTCTTAATGCATTGTGTGGATTTATTTTTATAAAAAAAATTTTATCTTTTTTTATCTTTTGAAAAAAAAATATTTTGTTGGTATTTTGTTATACTTGAACTATTCAATAAAATCTATATCCTTAATTATTTACTAATAGCTTATCTATAGTTACTAATAAAATGTTCTATCAATGAGAATGCTTTTAACTTTCTATGCCTTATATTGTAGGACTCGATGTTTCTCTCCACAGTCCAGCAAACTAAATTCAATTACGTGCCATCTTAGGCCCTTTCATTTTTAAAGTAGAAAAGACCGTGCTTATCTGTTACAGCTTATAAGAGACTCCAAAAGGTGTCCAAATAGAAGAAACTTCACAGATGGTTTCGTTTCCAACAGATAGTCTCAGAAAGTCCCGACGTCTAACCGTGAAGCGCTCACTCGTTTCACTCTTTGTTTCTTCAGGGGAATCTTGCTGTCTTTATCCACTCATGTTGTAACTAGACACAGTTTCATTCTTCAAAGAGATAAGACTTCCAGCTTTCATTCAATTTATATCTGCACGAGCTAAAAACATGATATATTATTTATACAAATAACCACCTACTGAACTCTTAAAAGTATTGTAGTTAGTCATCAAGGGCAAATCAAAAATTCAATACCTTATTTTAACTTTGCTTTTTTTATATAGCAGCCTGCGCTTAAGTGCTTCAACTGACATTAGAAATCTTCTGTGATGTCCAAATAACGCCGCGCATGCGGACTAGTATCGTTTTCTCATTTAAATACCGAGACCCCTGGGAGGAGTTTGTCTCTCCTATGCCGAACAGTCAGTCTCGACCTCATTTTTTCAATTACATAAGTGCCAATCTACCTGTATATTTAACCCTCGTGGTGAGACTGTGGGCAAGGAAAATATCCATCGTTGTTCACAATAGAGCAGTTGTTGTTCTCTAGTCCGACCATGCGTCCCCTTCAAAACTTGTTCAATACTAAAGCATCGAAGCTCCTCAAAGCTATGGTGGTATTGGAGACAGTGTTCTACCATCGGTGCCTCTTTTCGCTGGCATTTTAATCTGCTGCGGTGCTCTTGCATTCGGGTTTTTAATGAACGTGTTGTTTTTCCCACATATAATAATGAACACGGGCAAAATATTCCATATACTACATGAGTAGATTGGCAATTAGTAAATCCTGTTAATTGATAAGTATGTCCCCCATAGGTAAACAAGCCTGTTTCCAAAGTGACCGGGCATATATTGCATCCAGCACATTTAAAATGACCTGAGTTGGATGTAGTATTACCAAACCCCGGCGATCGCAATTCAGTAGGACTAAGTATTTCTTTAAGATTACGTTGTCGTTTCCATACACATCTAACATGTTTATCTTCCAATCCTTTTACATGTTTCAATACATTACTATGACGTTTCAAAATCCTTTGTATTTGATAACTAAAAGGTGAATAAGCTGTTATTAAATTAACATTTGTCTCATCAATGTTGGATTTTTGAGGGGAAGTATTAAGTAAAGCTTCTCTGTGATTATAAAGGGCACGTTTATATGCCCGAGAAATAACAGCCTGCGGATAACCACGATCGTAAAATTTCTTTTTAAGGCTCTTTGCTTGTTGCTTATATTCTAAAGTGTCCAAACAATTTCGCCGATAATGCAAAAATTGTGAAAATGGAAGTCCATTTTTTAAATTGGCAGGATGTGCACTCGAATAATGTAGCAAAGAATTACGATCGGTAGGTTTACAAAAAACCGATGTATTCCAAATTCCATCTCCTTTAGTTACCCAAACATCCAAATAGGAAATACGAGCAGTGTCCCATTCGTATGTAAAAGTTATATTGGGGTCTCTATTATTGAGCCAAGTTGTAAATACTATCAGGTCTGATTCTATGCCTTGCCAAAACATGAAAACATCATCTATATAACGCCACCAACATTTAATGTGGAAATTCGGAGGCTCTGTATAGATCCATTGGCGCTCAAACTCTTCCATGTACAAGTTGGCAATAGAGGGGGCGCAGGTGGCACCCATTGCCACTCCGGACAATTGATGGTGCACAGTATGGGGGACATACTTATCAATTAACAGGATTTACTAATTGCCAATCTACTCATGTAGTATATGGAATACTTTGCCCGTGTTCATTATTATATGTGGGAAAAACAACACGTTCATTAAAAACCCGAATGCAAGAGCACCGCAGCAGATTAAAATGCCAGCGAAAAGAGGCACCGATGGTAGAACACTGTCTCCAATACCACCATAGCTTTGAGGAGCTTCGATGCTTTAGTATTGAACAAGTTTTGAAGGGGACGCATGGTCGGACTAGAGAACAACAACTGCTCTATCGTGAACAACGATGGATATTTTCCTTGCCCACAGTCTCACCACGAGGGTTAAATATACAGGTAGATTGGCACTTATGTAATTGAAAAAATGAGGTCGAGACTGACTGTTCGGCATAGGAGAGACAAACTCCTCCCAGGGGTCTCGGTATTTAAATGAGAAAACGATACCAATCCGCATGCGCGGCGTTATTTGGACATCATAGAAGATTTCTAATGTCAGTTGAAGTACTTCAGCGTAGGCTGCCAAAAAGAAGTAAAGTTAAAATAAGGTATTGAAATTTTGATTTGCCCTTGATGACTAAATACAATACTTTTAAGAGTTCAGTAGGTGGTTATTTGTATAAATAATATATCATGTTTTTAGCTCGTGCAGATATAAATTGAATGAAAGCTGGAAGTCTTATCTCTTTGAAGAACGAAACTGTGTCTAGTTACAACATGAGTGGATAAAGACAGCAAGATTCCCCTGAAGAAACAAAGAGTGAAACGAGTGAGCGCTTCACGGTTAGACGTCGGGACTTTCTGAGACTATCTGTTGGAAACGAAACCATCTGTGAAGTTTCTTCTATTTGGACACCTTTTGGAGTCTCTTATAAGCTGCAACAGATAAGCACAGTCTTTTCTACTTTAAAAATGAAAGGGCCTAAGATGGCACGTAATTGAATTTAGTTTGCTGGACTGTGGAGAGAAACATCGAGTCCTACAATATAAGGCATAGAAAGTTAAAAGCATTCTCATTGATAGAATATTTTATTAGTAACTATAGATAAGCTATTAGTAAATAATTAAGGATATAGATTTTATTGAATAGTTCAAGTATAACAAAATACCAACAAAAAAAATTTTTTTCAAAAGATAAAAAAATTTTTATAAAAATAAATCCACACAATGCATTAAGAATAGAGGTCGTTGATGTTGTAGAAGGCATTGTCATTCCAGCAAGTCTGGCTGATTTCACGCCTCATATAATTCTGAGACCTCTTTTGCATATGGTGGATAGGCTTAGATATAGTACTAAATAGCTACTGAACTCAAGGTTAATTTGTTGAGCTGATAAACACATTTTCATTTTTTTTGGTAGGGGGTACTGACCGTGTGTGTTACTGGCACCAAGAAAAAAACAGCACACTGCCTCGTAGACAGAGGAACAGTACAGAAAACGTAGGCAGGTATAGACCACTCACGATATCTAATTATTCCATATGTTTCTTTATTGATCCATGATTGATAAGGGAGGCCAGACCCGACACAGGCCGTGTTTCGAGAAATCTTCTTCAGGGGTTAGGCACACCTTACTTTTAGGACCTTAGAGTGTACGTTGCTGGTAGTAGTATATCACAGAAGGTAAAATTATACTTCTACTTCACAGAAATCCAGACTATCATGGTCTGAGGAGGGACCGGCAAGCTGCTGCAGGTGGCATCTGTTCATCCAAAGAGTAAGGTGTGCCTAACCCCTGAAGAAGATTTCTCGAAACACAGCCTGTGTCGGGTCTGGCCTCCCCTTATCAATCATGGATCAATAAAGAAACATATGGAATAATTAGATATCGTGAGTGGTCTATACCTGCCTACGTTTTCTGTACTGTTCTTCGTGTGTGTTACTGGCACAGAGTAGCTACTGATCGTCACATTGTGCGGGAACTGTGCTCACCCTGAGGGTGAGGTGGGGCACCCAGCACCATGTCCACAGCACCTGGCTTAGATGAGAAAGCCTATGCTACAGGTCTCTGTCAGTGCCAGTGGGTGATAGGTGTTCCTTGCAGACACATCTGGGATACACCTGTGTCCATCTGTATTTCCCAATCGCGTCTAGCCCATATGGAATGTGATGCACCCAGAATAGTGCATATCCTGTGTGGGTGCTATGGTCACATGATTCAAGGGGGGGGTGCAGTGTTTGGACCCAAAGGTGGATTGTGTAGCACCCAACCTGCTCTCTGGGGCTCAGGGTGGGGGACAGAATCTCCCACCAACAGATCCATACTCTACGTCCCTGTAATGGTGGAAGTAGAGGGGACCATCAACCCCAATCCTGCTGGGGAACAGACACCCTACAGGGCAGTCAATGCCGATATGTACACATCCATAAGACAATAGCAGACAGACAGTAGGCCTGGAAATGTTCAGCTGCCCCCCACCACTGTCTGACAGTCTCCAGCCATACACATCCTAACTGCAAACAGTCTGCTAGCTAGTCCATGGTGCATGTTCCTGGAGGAGATGTATGCACCCACTAGGAAGATTGGACCCCCAAAAGAAGAACCCATACACACCACTTGAGAGAAATACTATGGAGCACTATGGGGGAACCTAGCCATGCCATGGTCACTGCTCAGTCAGGGTGGGAGTGACCTCCCAGCAGGACATGCTGTGGCCACCCTATCTGTGCAGGTGGTGGCTCGGCACTTCAATGTCCGGGCCATTGCCCTATGCCCTGTGCAGATGCACCCTGCCCAGGCCACCCTGTCCGGGATATTCCCACAGTACCTTGCTCCTCATTATGCACATTGGCAGGCTAACACTGGAAACAGTGCAAGCAGTGTGGGCTGAGTAAGGTGTAGGCAGCCACAACACACTGGATAGACAGACACACAATCCCACACCTATGCCAGCATTGTGCATATATCAGGCTTTTGGCAGCCCTGGCCACCGCACCAGTCCTGGGAACAGTGCAGGCATGGCTATGGTACACAATACTGTTGGGGTCACTTCCAGGGGTGGTAAACACTGTGGGACACCAGAACTGAAACACACTCCACAGACATCAGAAAGGTTGCTATGATGCAGCTCAATCAGCAGATTGTGCTTAACTTAGGGACTGCTATCTGCCATTACTCATAGCAACCGTTTGATATATGTGTAATGTATTCCCAGGTTTAGTGCGGCATTGCTACGGTATGAAAGAGCTAGTATTGGGAGATGCACGCAGGGCCCAACATCATGCCTCTCCAGGGGGCTTTGGACAATGGAGCCTGTGGGTGCGGGTGTTTCTGCCCCGGTTGGCCGCTGCTCTGGGGCAGAGGTTCCCAACTCCAGTCCTGGTGGGCCAAACACTGTTCCGGTTTCCATGCTGTCCCTAATGAATATGCATAAGATACATCTGCATACAATGGGGGCGGCGTATAGAAATGCAGCACAGGCATCTTTATTAGAGACAGCATGGAACCTGAATGGTGTTTTGCCCTCCACGACTGCATGTGGGCGACTCTGCTCTAGGTACTGCGCATGTTTATGGTGTCTCTGCTCTGTAGGGTAACATATAGGCGTTTGGGCATGTTTATGTTATGTGCAATAAAGGTTCCCTCTTTATTACCATGGTTTAGTAGTGGGTAAAATATGGGGGCTGGGTTGGCAGGAGCCACAGATGGGACTTGCACCTGTGAACCTCTGCTCCTGAACACACTGGCTGTGCGTACTGCACCACACTGTTGCCACAGGGACAGTTCATTCCCTGGGGATACCATGACTGGTTGTCAGACAGAGCCTGTCTGTTGCAGTGCACGGCACCCACCTACACAGGGCTAGGCCATGGTCTGCTGTGGGCAGCTGCCACTGCCCCCTCCACCACCAGTACCCCTCTGCCAATGTTCTGTGCCCTTGGGGTACTGACAACTACAGATAGACTCTAATGTATCCTAGGTGTGTCTGCAGGAACTATCTATCACACACACCAACACTGATGGGTACCTGCAACATGGCCTCTTTCAGCCATGGAAGGTGCTGCAGATCTGGTGCTGGCCGCCCCAACTCACCCTCAGGGTGAGCACAATACCCACATAATGTGATGGTCTATAGATACTCTGTGCCACTAACACACACCATCCACACCCCCTACCAGGCTGAGGTGCTGTGGGGGTGCACTCGGTCAGTTCCCCCTACCAGGATGAGGTGCATACCCCATCTTGTGATCATCTGTGGACTGCTGATTTGCATATGCTGTGCATCATGGGTACGGGTGGGTTGACTCTATCCTGGTAACCACAGCAGAATGGTTGTGTGGTGACATGCAGTCCTTCTGTAGCCAGCTAGGGGTTTGTTAGCAGCTGTAGCCCACTGGTTACTTCACTGCCTATAGAACCAGCGGTCATGGTTTTGAACCCCCAGTGGGGGTTATTTGATAGGGCTGTCAGAGGCATTGTTTATTTTTAATGTACATTAGTGCTGCCAGCAAAAACACCCTCAGAGTACTGTAACCTTAAGGTGCCCCATAAGGCACCTTATAGGGCACCCTATAAGGCGCCCTATAAAGCGCCTTATAAGGTGCTTTATAATGTGTCCTATAGGGGACATTATAGGGTGCCTTGGCGGACAGTGCACTTTATAAAGTGCCCTATGGAGTGCCTTATAGGATGCCTTAGTCCAACAAATAAGCACAATCCACGTGCCAAACAACAGACCCAGTCAGAGACGTGGAGGCAAGGAAGGAACTATTTATTTACCACTTTATTTCATAAAGCCAGGCCCGACACAGGCCGTGTTTCGTTCATGCCTTCATCAGGGGCTTAGGCTATAATAACATATAAAAACACCATTAAAAACCTTCATAAATCATAAAACCAAATTATGAACGTGAATATAATCATAAAAACAGCACCTATAAACGTATTGGTACATCAATAAATAACTGAAACATCAATAAATAAAAATTAAAAATTGAATGCTAAAGTACAGCGAACCTTCTATACACTAATAGAATAATAATAATGTAATAATAAATAAATAAATATATAATTATACTCCATGACACATATAAATATAAAATCATACATGTATAAAAACCAAACTGAAATGTGACAAATTATGCCTAAAACATGCATTAATCATTTGAATAAAAACAACATAACCTACAACTCCATCCAATAAAAGATACTGTATTAACTCTTACCTATATGAATCTGTCCTGCCACACTTGTTATTACTGAAGGGAAAAAGGAGAAAGAAGAAGAATTGCCATACTAGATGGCCTTAAATCCATTATTTGTGCAAAAGGCAATTATTAAATAAAATTATTAAATAAAGATCTTTTTACATTTAAAATTAGAATAGACAAAAGTCGATTAGAGGAAAACCCAGGGACCCAGAAAAAGCGCAACAGGATCAAACCAGGGATCCTATCTTCCACCTACAGCGGTTGAACCCCATTTGTTTATTTAATAATTGCCTTTTGCACAAATAATGGATTATGGACTATGCTCCATGAAGCCCAAATGGTGATTTTGCAGATGATACAAAACACATATTAGAAAGGTTATATTTGCCTGGTGAACGCAATTTACGATTGCAGATTCCCTTGGTCATACACATCTGTGTGCACCCTGAAGAAGGCTACGGCCGAAACGCGTAGGGGTAATAAAATCCGTTTTTACCCACCTACGACAGCCTGCACACTAGTGCCGGGCGCATGTTAAGACTGCTTAGTAAACATACCCCTTAGTTGTGCCAGAAACATTCATGTGTATTTTAACTTTACTGTTCAGCATGGATATGTATTTTGCAGCATTTACTCTTTCACCTTTCTCAAAAATTTTATTTATTTATTTTATTTATTTACATTCTCTTTTTTTTTTTTTTTTGTAACTTTTATTTAATCATAAGTAATACATGCCAACAACAAGAAACTACAAGCCTCCGAGGGGTAGACTCTTATCCCCCCGGAGGGTAGCAAACCATACAACAGTGGCATAAAGAAACAGAAAATCTTGCCAACACAGTTTCTTTTCTTTGTATAGGTTGTGAGAACCCACCTAACCCCTTCCCCCCTTCCCCGCCCTACTCCCCCCTCCCTTTCCCGACCCCCCTCCTGTAATCGTATCATCCCTTATTAGCGCACACCAGACTGCTACCATCTAAGGTATCACCCGCTCCCCATCAGCAGCTTAACATCCAACATTCAATACTTCATTACGACTGCGTGGGCTCAGATTTTGGATATAGGATTCCCAAATTAACAAAAAGTGGGACCACCTCTTCACGTTCCCCCTAGCTCTCCATCGTTCTGCCAACATCAGTTGGTGGAGACTATTCCGCCACTCCCAAAAGGATGGGGATTGCTGGTCTCGCCACCTCCTGAGTATAGGCCCCTTCCCCACCAAGCATGCCTTTCGAACCCAGAGCCGCACCCACCTTCCCTGGGGTAAGGAGTTTAGCTGATCCAAGATCACCAGGGGGCCCGACCAAGGAACCCTCTGCTGAATACAATTGGAAATCCAGGAACCTATTCTTGTCCAATATGATCGAATATATTTACACTCCCACCACATGTGCAACAGAGTGGCCAGTGGTTCCGCACACCTAGGGCAAGTCCCATCAGCCGTGGCAAGGTGACTGCGCAGAGCTCTTCTAGGGGAGAAATTTTCCCGTATAATACATTTAAGTTGAATTTCTCTCCAGCGGGCCCCTTCAGCCAGCTCCAGTATTCGTCTAAGCGCATCCCTAACCGAACCCGGTGGTATCTCTCATCGCAGGTCTACAGCCCAGGCCCGCTCCACCTCACCATAGTCCGGTCGGATTCCGTAAATCTCCAAGCGTGCCTTCAGGGTAGCTATGGTCGGGCGACTTTCTCCCCCAAGCTCAAAAAAGTCCAAGATCTGTGCAGATCAGTCAACAGCAAGCTCCTCTGCCGGCAGTGTGGCTACGTAATGAGCCAACTGCAAATAAGCAAAGTGAGATTTAGGCTGTACATCATATTCCTCCTGAATCTGCGAGAATTTTTTGCATTTTCCAGCCAAGTCAACCACATGTCCTATGTGTCGGATACCCTGCGCCGTCCAAGCGCGGAAATTGCTTGACTCCAACCCCAGTGAGAAACACGCATTCCCCCGGATCGGCAGCCAACTAGAAACCCGCCAGTTCCGTTTCCAATAAAGGTTTAGCTGTTGCCAGACATGACGCATGGAGCTCAACAGTCCACTGCGCTTAACATGCACAGGGAGCCTGTCACTCTCCAAATGTAAAACTGCCAGGATAGCGTGGGGAGCCGCCAGAGCCTCCTCCAACGCCCTAGGGGTATAAAGCTCCGTCTCACCCAGCCAGTCCGCCAAATGTCGGGCCTGACAGGCCAACGCATATAGCCGAAAGTCCGGAAAACCAACCCCTCCCTGCTTCCAGGTACCCATCAAGCGACACAAAGGAATACGGGCTCTAGCCCCCTTCCAAAGGAAACGTTGTATTTCCTTTTCTATCCCATGCAGATCCTTATTCAACAACCAAATCAGTAATGTTTGTAACCAGTATAATAGCTGTGGAAGTATCACCATCTTCACCGCGGCTACACGACCCAGTAGCGATAACGGCAAAGAATGCCAGGCATTCAATTGAGCACGCATTCTAGCAACGACTCGGTCTAAGTTACGGGCATAAAGCTCTTGCGGATGCCGGGTAATCACTATGCCCAGATAAACAAACTGGTTCACGGCCCATTTCAACGGAAACTCCCCTCCCCAGCTCTCTTGGAGTTTGCCAGAGACATCCAAGGCCTCTGACTTTTCTCTGTTGATACGAAACCCGGCAAAACTACCGAACCGAGTGAATTCTGCCAGCAACCGGGGGAGAGACTTCCTGGGTTCTAGCAAGTGGACCAAAAGGTCGTCTGCAAAGGCCGAGACCTTGAATCCCTGTAGGCCGACCATCACACCCCTAATGCTATTATCCAACTCCATCCGCCGAATTAGAGGATCCAACGAAAGAACAAACAGCAGGGGGGATAAGGGGCATCCCTGCCTCGTACCCCGCCCCAAGAAGATAGGCTCCGATAGCGCCCCGTTACACAGCACCTGAGCCGTCGGGTCTAGGTACAACGTTTGCACCATTTCACAGAAGGATAGCCCAAGCCCATACATGGGTAGCAGATACTGAAGGTAAGTCCAATTAACCCTATCGAATGCCTTTTCGGCATCAAAGCTAACAAGTAACAACTGCAAGTGATGCTGCTGGACCCACTCCAAAGAAGCCACAACCTTCCTCACGTTACGCACCGCATATCTCCCCCGGACAAAGCCTACTTGGGAGCCGTGTACGAGATCCCCCAACACCTCTGCTAGGCGTTCCGCGAGTATTTTAGCCAGTATCTTGGAATCGAAATTCAACAAAGAAATAGGTCTGTAGGAGGCAGCTTGGGTGAGATCTTTCCCCCACTTTGGTATCAAGACAATATGGGCTTGGTTAGTCCCTCTCCTCACAGGTCCCTGCGGCCTGCGTTGGGCGAAAGTCGCAACTAATAGGGGGGCCAATGACTCTGATAGAATTTTATAATATTCAGCCCCAAACCCGTCTGGTCCCGGGGATTTATAACAACTAGCTTTCGAGATAACTTGGCAGACCTCCTGGAGAGAAATCGGGAGCCCCAATTGCTCCCTCTGCGCCGCATTCAGCTGAGGCAAGTCAAGGCCCTTCAGGTACTCCTCCATCCGGGTAGGGGACCCCTCATCAGCAGTATAGAGGGTCTGAAAGAATTCTTGAAACACCGCCAGTATTGCACCCCTATCCTTCTGGAGGGCACCTTGAGCATCCCGTAGGGCCGCTACCGTTCTCCCAGCCCTTGGGCCCTTCAGACACCGTCCCAGTATTTTACCCGGCTTATCCCCGTAGCAATGTAATTTATATCGGTAATACATCAGCGATTTTTTCGCTCTGCTATGAAGGAGTTCGTTAAGCGCCATTTGCTCTTCCCAGAGCCTCTTCCTATTCTGGGCGGTGGGGTATTGGGCATTGACTCGCCTCGCCTTTGTCACAGATCTTTCTAATTTAATAATTTGTTCGGTGAGTAATCTCTTTCGTCGGGCTACATAACCAATAATGTCCCCTCTCAAAACCACTTTGGCGGTCTCCCACATCAGGTCCGGATCAGCCAAATGGCCTTGGTGATTCACCTCAAATTCCTGCCAACGTTGGCGAAGAAAACCAATGAATTGAGTATCCTTATATAGCTCTATGGGAAACCGCCAAATGCGGGTGTAGGGACCGTCTCCTCCCCCCAACCAGTGCATATCCAACCATATCGGGGCATGGTCGGAAATTTCTGTAGGTCCGATATGCGCCTCTTCTACAAAAGTAAAGAGCGTCTCTGAGATCGTCAAGTAATCTATCCTAGCACTAGTTCCATGTGCACGTGACAGATGGGTAAAGTCCCGTTCAGTTGGGTGAAGCAACCTCCAAGGATCTACCAACCCCAGTCGGTCGCGGAAGCTTTGTAGCACTTGGGCCGTCATCCTCCGTTCCCGCGACCCCAAACCCCAAGAGGTATCCAGGTCAACATCTAAAACCCCATTGAAGTCCCCACCTAAGATCAGCGGTAACTCGGCTAATTGCTCCACTTTCGCTGCCAGGCGATGATACAGGTCCTGGTCCAGTGTATTAGGACTATATATATTACCCAAAATGACCGCTTTACCCTCTAATTCTCCTTGTGTCAGCACAAAGCGCCCGCTGGAATCAGCGGCCACTTTATCCAACGTGAACCGCACCCGTTTGTTTATCAGGATATCCACTCCCCCCTTTTTGCCTACCGCTGGGGCTCCCCACACCTGGCCCACCCAATCTCTACACAATTTATTATGTTCCTCGGCTGTTTGATGTGTCTCTTGCAAAAGTGCAATATCACATTGTTGCCTGGCCAAGGCCTTTAAGATTTTATATCTTTTCACTGGACTCCCCAGCCCGCAAACGTTCCATGATATGACCTTCAGAGTACAGCTACATTAACATAATTAAGCTTCGGTAGTAGGTTCTGCTGTAGAAATAGGTAGGGCCCCCCCAGCCTAGAGCCCCCCCATGGGTCTTCCCCACCAGCCTGTCTCTGCCCCTTTTGGATTACAGGAGTACAATCCCCCCCCTCATAGGACTATTCTTCCCAAAACTCACAGTAGTACCCGGAATCCCCCTCCCTCCCCTCCCCTTCCCCCCCCTCCTCCTCCCCCAATCCCCCCCCTGCCCCACCACCCTCCCACCCAACCAATACCTTCCTGAGTCTGTAGGCCCTTCCCTCTCATAGTCACTGTAGATGTGACCAGGCCCCACCGCTCCCCAGATAGCACAACTAAGCTCCAACCCCCCAAGGAACATTGTTAAGTTAGCCTTACATTAGTGATTAATCATATTCATGCATACATCCCCAACAAACTTAGTATTCTTAATGGCAAACATCTCTAAGCAATAACTTGCACTCAGGGCAGGCAGCCCTTCAGTCCAGTTTCTTCAGTTGAAGGTAGGATAGGGTACCCTGCGAGAGTCATATGGCCGGCCCCGCCATTTTTCACCAGTGCAACTCCGCTCAGCCGGGGCAACTGCCGTCGCCTACCAAAGACAAATCACCCTCTCAGCACCCTCCCGGCTCTCATGTACGCTCCTGTCACGAAGGGGAGGGTTGCTTCACAAGTTGATCGATGTACGGTGCGGCTTCCTCCGCCGACTCGAAGACCCGGCGCCCATTCTCCCGCAGCACGTGCAGCCGGGCGGGGTATTGGACGGAAAGCTTAATGTTGGCTCCAAGACGTTTTTGGCACAAAGGTGCATATGCCCTGTGGCTCTTACTCACCGCTGCTGAAAAGTCCTGGGCAATTCTAATTTTTGCGTTATCCTGCTCCACCATGCCCCTCTTCCGAGCCTCTCGCAGAACAGACTCCTTCTGTTGGAATTGCAAATACTTTGCCAGCACTATCCTGGGTCGTGTGTCCGTGGAAGTTCGAGGGCCCACTCTATGAGCCCGCTCAATAATAACCGCCAGGGGGGTTTCTCCAGTCACCCCTAAGAGGGATGCCGACAAGGCTGCCACGTACTGCCTCAAGTCCCTGTCCCCCACAGAGTCTGGGATGCCCAAGAACCTTAAGTTATTGCGCCTCGAGCGATTCTCGAGGTCGTCCAGTTTTTCATCTTGGGCCTTAAGCGTCGCCCGCACATGCTGTAGCTCCCGGGATAGGTTCTCCACCTCCCCTTCTGTGTGGGCAATATGGCCTTCCGCCTCCTGCATGCGAGTGCTGAACGCATCCGCCGACGTTTGCAAAATGTCGAGCTTGCTCCGCAGGGTTTCAAATTGACCGCCGCTGAGATTTCTTCCGGGGAGACCGTCGCGGCCTGAGTTTGCAATGCCGCAGAGTGTGGTGGTGATGATGATTCTGCCATTTTCGAGCCGGCTGCCACACGGTCTTTCTCCCTCCTCACACCTCTCAATGTAGATGCCATCCTCCCCGGGTAGCTGCCGGTAAGTCTCATCAGTCCCCGGTATTATTGGGGGGGTGAGTATGCCGGTATGGCCCCTCAAAAGAGGCCCGAAATAGCCGTTTTAGAGCTGTGGGGCCCGGAGCTCAGGAAGACACGTCCTCTCCAAGCTCACCACATCACGTGATCTCTATTTACATTCTCTTATATACCGCGCTATTCTGCATCAGTGCGGTTTACATTGAACAAACTTAAATTACATTGAACAGGGCATTATAACTTGGAGAAAACTATTTACAGGGAACATGGGCTATGGAGGGTTAAGTGGCTTGCCCAAGACCACAAGGAGCACCTGTGGGACCAGAAACCCCAGTCCTTCCGACCCAAGGTTGCTGTCCTCTAGTGGGATTTGAACCCCCGACTTTCCGGCCTGAAGTACCTTGCCCCAACCACTAGGCCACTCCTCCACTAATGTGCAGGCCACATCATCCATTCGCCAAGATACAGCCCCATACCATGACCGATGGTGGGTGTTTAACAGTCTTGATCGTGTACTTCGTATTTAGTCTCTCGCCTACTTGTCGACGGATGTAGCGCAGGACCCAAAAGGCAGGCAGAGCTCCGGAGTCTCGATGCGTGGATGAGGCAATGGTGCAGAGATGAGGGTTTTGGATTTGTTAGGAACTGGGGAACATTCTGGGGAAAGGAGGGGCTCTTCCGAAGGGATGGGCTTCATCTTAACCGGGATGGAACCAGGCTGCTGGCATTAACCTTTAAAAAGGAGATAAAGCAGCTTTTAAACTAGATATTAGGGGAAAGCCGACAGTCGCCCAAGAGCGGATGGTTCAGAAGAATGTATCCTTGAAGGATACTACCAAAACCAGAGAGGTTCCGCAAAAGAGTAAAGTAGCCCAAATGCCCTCAAGTATGGAGCAGACAGAGCTTAAAGATCCCAAATTACCCATGTCTAACAATAGCCAAATTAACATGAATAAAATACATTCTCTAAAATGCTTGTATGCAAATGCTAGAAGTCTAAAGAATAAGATGGGAGAGTTAGAATATATAGCACTAAATGAAAGGTTAGATATGATTGGAATATCAGAGACATGGTGGAAGGAGGACAACCAGTGGGACACTGTGATACCTGGGTACAAACAATATTGTAATGATAGAGCTGATCAAATTGGTGGAGGGGTTGCGCTCTATGTTAGAGAGGGCATTGACTCAGAAAGGATTAAAGTTTTGCAGGAAACAAAATCTGCTGTAGAATCTATATGGATTGAAATTCCATATAAAAGGGGGAAGGCGATGGCAGTGGGGGTGTACTATCGAGCACCTGGCCAGAATGACCAAATGGATGATGAGATGCTCAAAGAAATCAAGGAAGCTAACAAAAGTTACAGCGCAGTAATAATAATGGGTGATTTCAATTACCCCGGTATCGACTGGGTCAGTGTCACGTCAGGACATGCTAGGGAGATAAAGTTCCTAGATGAAATAAATGACTGCTTCTTGGAGCAGCTGGTTCATGAACCAACCAGAGGGGAAGCCATATTAGACCTAGTCCTTAGTGGAACACCAGATCTAGTGCAAGAGATAAGGGTGTTGGGGCCACTTGGCAATAGTGATCATAGCATGATCGCCTTTGATTTAATTAGTGGAGGAGGGATAGTAAGGAAATCCACAGTACTACCTTTTAACTTTCGAAAGGGAGACTATGATAAAATGTGGAAAACAGTTAAGAAAAAACTAAAAGGAGCAGTTGCGAAGGTTAAAGACGTACATCAAGCTTGGGTGTTGTTGAAAAATACTATCTTGGAAGCCCAGACCAGCAGTATTCCACGCTTTAAGAAAAGTGGAAGGAAGTCCAAAAAACTGCCAGCATGGTTTAAAGGTGAGGTCAGAGAGGCTGTTGTTGCCAAAAAAAGCATCTTTCAGGAAATGGAAAAAAGAGCCAAACAACGAAACCTGGAAACAGCACAAGCACTGGCAAGTCAAATGCAAGGCATTGATAAGGCAGGCAAAGAGAGAATTTGAGAAAAAGCTTGCTGCGGAAGCAAAAATGTGAAATAAAGATTTTTTCAAGTACATTCGTAGCAAAAAACCCGTGAGAGAGTCAGTTGGTCCATTAGATGATAAAGGGGTTAAAGGAGCACTAAGAGGCGACAAGGCGATAGCGGAGAGACTGAATGAATTCTTTGCTTCGGTCTTTACTGAAGAAGATGTAGGGATGTTACCCATGACTGAAGTGGTATTTAAAGATGTGGAAGAATTGAAGGAAATATCGATACATCGGGAAGATTTCTTACAACTATTAGATAAACTGAAGAGTAGCAAATCACCTGGGCTGCATGGTATACATCCAAGGGTGTTGAAAGAACTGAAATATGAGATTGCAGACCTGCTATCAGTAATCTGTGAACTATCATTAAAATCATCTCTAATACCTGAAGATTGGAGGATCGCCAATGTAACACCAATTTTTAAAAAGGGTTCCAGGGGTGATCCGGGAAACTACAGACCGGTGAGCCTGACGTCAGTACCGGGAAAAATGGTAGAAACCATCATAACGAATAAAATTACTCAGCATGTAGATAGTCACAACCTAATGGGAGACAGCCAACATGGCTTTAGACAAGGAAGATCTTGTCTTACTAATCTGTTATGTTTTTTTGAAGGAGTGAATAAACAGGTGGACAAAGGTGAGTCGGTTGATATTGTGTATCTGGACTTTCAGAAAGCCTTTGACAAGGTCCCTCATCAGAGACTTTTGGCAAAACTAAAGAGTCATGGGATAGGAGGCAGTGTACTATTGTGGATCAGGAACTGGTTAAAAGATAGAAAGCAGAGGGTAGGGCTTAATGGCCTATTTTCCCAATGGAGAAAGGTGAATAGTGGTGTACCCCAGGGATCTGTGCTGGGTCCACTGCTTTTTGACATATTCATAAATGACCTGGAAAGTGGAATAACGAGTGAGGTTATCAAATTTGCAGATGACACAAAACTATTTAAAGTTGTTAAAACCCAAGAGGATGAGACCGGGGGGCGGAGCCTAGAGGTGAGAGGAATGGACGCATAGAGCGTTAGCTCCGGAGGGACCCCGTTGTAACCCGGTGTTGGCGCCAGCACAGTCATTTTAATCTCCCCCAAAAGCAACGGTGTGAGAGCAGAGATGACGACCCCTAAGCCAGTTCGTTTAGATTTCACGCCCGGGACTGCTACGGGGAACAAGCGGTCAAAAACGGAGCCACCCTCGCCGCAGAAAATGGCGGCGGGGCGAGATCACCCGGATGCGATGCAGGAACTTTTACAAGAAATCCGCGCGGTGAAAGACATCGTGACCGCTACTAGCTCCTCGCTCCAGAATGTACAAGATGACATTGTGCAGCTTAAAGAGCAGTTTGGGAGCCTTATGGGACGGCAAGATCTCCTGGAAAACAGGTTGGTGGTGCAGGAGGAGAGGCTGAAAATCACAGAGAAACATTCGCGGCAAATAGACCTGCTGCAAAGGGAGCTGGAAGACATGAATAATAGGGCGCGGAGGAACAACGTGCGTGTGGTGGGAGTCCCTGAAGGGGCTGAAGGAAAGGACATGTTTGTCTTTATCCGCGAGCTTATGGCCTCCACATTGAATCTTTCCTTTGATGTGCCACTGGAGATCGAGAGGGCTCATCGTGTTCCCGCACAGGCCTCACTTACCAACAAAAGGCCGCGCCCCATTATCTTTAAGACGCTGAGGCACCAGCATGCCGTGAAGATTTTTGACGCTGCGCGAGCTCGCTTCCCAGTGACCTTTGAGGGGCACAAGTTGATGTTTTTCCCTGACTTTGCCAAGAACACTGTTGCTAGGAGGAAGCGTTTTTTGGAACTGCGGCCGCGCTTGAATCATCTGCAGGCGCGCTTTGGCCTGCTTCAACCCGCAAGGATGAGGGTCACTCTACATAATGTCACAAAAACTTTTGATGACCCGCAGGCCCTGGGCTTGTTTATTGAAGAGAAAGAGGCTGAGTTGATGAATAGCTGACTTGTGCTATGGGCCTGGTGGCTTAGATGGTCGGGATGTTATCACGTAGTGGCTGAGCAGATGCTTGGGGTTTGTTTGTGGGGGTTAGTCTCCCCTCTGTGAGTGTCATGTTGGGAGCGTGTGCGGGGATGCGTGAAGTGTGAAGAGTGGACTGGCTGGCGCCAACAGTTTTCTTTGTTCCTTTAGATTTCCCTCTGTGTGTTCTCTCCCCCCTAGTCTGGGTTTACCCGAGAAGGGAGTTGAGTCTCTCCCCCCCCCCCCCCGAGGGCCTCCTGGGTGCTGCTAGCAATGGTAATGCTAAGGCTATACAGTTACATTATGTCCAGCGCTGTCAGAGTGTTGATGATGTTTATATACTCCAAGGTTAAATATATGTTTGAATGGGGAGTCATGTCTCAGGTGGGACGAGTGGCCATTAAGGATATGTCATTATGTTTGTTACACCTGAATAGATGGCCTCACTGAGAATATATTCTTTGAATGTCAAAGGGGTAAATAATCCCATTAAGAGAAAGAAAATTATCTTATATGCCAAGCAGGTTAACAGTGATATCCTGTTCTTACAAGAGACACATCTGTCTGAGCGCGAGTCCCTGAAATTGAATATCAGCCCCTTTATGATTTTGGCGTTCTCACCTGCGAAGGGTAAACACAATGGGGTGGCTATTTTAGCCTGGAAATCTCTTCAGTTGCAGGTGACTCACTCTCAATCAGATGAGGAGGGAAGATGGGTTAAGGTCTCTGTACGCCTGGGGGCCTTGGATCTGGCTCTTATTAATGTGTATGCCCCTAACGGGGATTGCCCAGGCTTCTTCCAAGCACTGGCTGACTTGGTTTGCGCAGCGTCTCCCACCTCCATAATTCTTGGGGGGGATTTTAACTTGGCCTTGGATATGCTATTGGACAGGAAACCTCCCAGGACCCATGGGGGTGGTAGGGCTCTGGATATCCTACAGTCCATGTTACGGGAGTCTGGGTTAGTAGATGCGTGGAGATTATTGCACCCAGACACGCAGGAATTCACCTTTTACTCCTTCCCTCATAAATCCTTGTCTCGAATTGACTATTTCCTGATCTCCCGATCCCTTGCCCCACATATTGCAAATGCAGCTATTCATAGTTCAAATATCTCGGATCATGCTGCTGTGTCTCTTTTTCTGGATGATATCCGACCGGTAGTGGACTCGGGAAGATGGGGGTTCGATAGGAACTGGTTGGGAGATGTTGATTTCCAGTTGCAACTGAAAACGGCCATAAAGGACTATTTTGAGCTTAACCCCCCTCATTTGTCTTCTGGATGGGCAAGATGGGAAGGCTTTAAAGCCTCCATGCGAGCAGTTATTACTAGCGTCAGTATTGGACGGGCTAAAATCCATAGACAGCGTTTGCATGTGTTGGATCTGCAAATCAAGGCAGGAGAGCGGATTCTAGCTAGGGGAGAAGACCCTTGTGTGTTGCTCCGCCTACAGCGTTTACGCTTTCAATATAACCAAATTCTTACCTCAGAGGCGGTTTAATCATATCCGGGCGCAGGAGGGTATGTATTACTGGGAGGGGGAAAAGGCCGGTAAGCTCTTAGCTAACCGCTTAAAGGCCCGGAAAGAAATGGGGCGAGTGGCCGCCCTTCGGGATACTGATAGAGATGTAGTAGAGGTTAAGGACACGGCCATCCTTGAGCTGTTTAGAGTTTTCTATGAGCAGTTATACTCCTCTGAGACGGCCTGTTCTCCTGAGGCCTTTCAGCGGCTCCTGTCTAAGGTCCAGAGGCCGGAGTTGAGTCCTGAGCTGCTGCCTTTATTGGGTCTACCCATCTCTTTGAAGGAAATTGGCGAAGCAGTCGTCTCCCTAGACACAGGCAAAGCAGCGGGCCCTGACGGCCTACCGGCTGAGTTTTATAAAGTGTTCCTCCAAGAGCTAGGACCTGCTATGCTGCTCTATTATCATGCTCTATTAGAGGAGTGCCCTCGAACGGGTTCCTTTGCGGCTGCGAATATTGTTGTCATAGAGAAACCGGGTAGGGACCCGTTAGAAGTGGGGAATTATCGTCCCATCTCCTTGCTAAATGCGGATTATAAGATTTATGCCGCCATTTTAGCGAACCGCCTTTCTTCGGTACTCCCATTGTTGATCCACCCGGATCAATGTGGTTTTTTGGCTGGTCGATCGACCGCGGATAATGCTCGGCTTTTGTGCCATGTCTTAGTTGCGTCTGAGTCCCAAGAGGAACCCGGGGTGGGTTTGTCCCTCGACGCCGAGAAGGCTTTCGATCGTTTGGAATGGTCATTCCTTTTCCATGCTTTACGATGGTTTGGGATTGGGGATAGTTTTATTGGCCTCTTGAAAGTGATGTATACTAGCCCCACTGCCCGAATATGTGTTAATAATTCCTGCTCGCAGGTATTTCAGTTGGGTCGAGGAACGAGGCAGGGATGCCCTCTCTCGCCTCTGTTGTTCAATTTGGCCCTGGAACCTTTAATTCTTTTAATTCGTCAGAATTCATTGATTCAGGGCGCTCGGATCGCTGATATGGAGATCAAATTGTCAGCTTATGCTGATGACTTGCTGCTGTTTACCCATCCGACTTCGGTCCCACATATTCTCACCCAGATTGGAGATTATGCAGCTCTGTCGGGTTATAAGATTAACTGGTCGAAGTCTGTCGCCTTCCCTTTGAACTCCCGGGTCTTTCAATCTCATATGGCCTCATACCCGTTCGTCTGGGAATCTGGAGCGGTCAAATACTTAGGGGTTCATTATTGTTTTCCCTTCGAGGAAACGGTCCGTTTAAATGCCGAGACGATTGTGGCTATGGTGAGGCATTTGACTACCAAATGGTCTCCATTGTTGTTGTCGTGGTGGGGCCGTTTAGAGACAATTAAAATGACTATCACCCCCAAAATTAATTACATTTTGGAAATGTTGCCGATGCTATTTTCTAATCAGGTATATAAGCAGATTGAAAGGCTACTTGTGGGTTTCTTGTGGAATAGCAAACCCCCGCGCATTGCGCTTTCCAAACTCAAGAGACCCAAGGGAGAAGGGGGCGTGAGTTTTCCCGATTTCAAGAGATATCATTGTGCTTTTCTGATTAAACAAGGGGGTCGGTGGATGGAGGAGGTATCTTCTCTCAGTCCTGTTTGGTTGTCTTTGGAGAGGAACATGGTGTCCCCTTTTCCCTTGTCTCTGGCCCCTAATATGCTATTTCCTCCTGCTAGTCGGGGATCCTTGCTTCTTGTGGCAGTGCAAAAAGCTTTTCAGGAGGTATTCGCCCAAGGAAGTCTATCGGACCGATTCTCTCTTGATCTCCCACTTTGGTTTAATCCCCTCTTTAAGATTGCCGCTAAGCCCTTTGCTTGGGCCCAATGGTACAACAGAGGGGTATGGACGCTAGGCCAAATTGTCAGTAATGGGCGATGGAAGGCCTTCTCTGATCTGCAACTGGAGTTCAACATCCAAGGACAGCTAGCCTTTCAATGGCTGCAACTGAAGCATTGTATAGGGGAAGTTCTGGGAGTGGTTGGGCTTTCTGGGGAGCCGGGGGAGGCATGGATGCAAATTAACCATGCATGGGCGGGCAGGGGTATAGCCTCGGCGTTGTATAAACAGTTTGGACGCACACTGCCCACATGTGTCCGGAGGACGCAGGAGAAATGGGAGAGTGACTCCAGTGTTGTTTTGTCTCCACGGAACTGGGAGGTTTTCTGGGCCAAACTAACGCGCATATCCAAGTCAGCCGCAGTCACACAGACGTTATTTTTCTTTGCCCATAGAGCCTTTATTACGCCGGAGAAAATTAGTAAGTGGGATAATTCAACTAATCGAAATTGTTGGTTTTGCCAGGTCGCAGTGGGAACTTTCCGACATACTGTGCTGGAGTGTTTCCACCTCCGTAGCTACTGGTCCCAGGTTTGGGCTCGAATTCAAGAAATTTTAGATTTTCGAGCCCCTTTGTCTTGGGATACCCTGGTCTTTCGCTCTGTCTCTGGGGCCCCTTTGCGGGATCGACATGACTCCTTCCTTTTCGATTTTCTTTTAGGGATTGCCATTTTCTGCCGTTTGCGTAACTGGAAAGTGTTATCGAATCTCCAGTGGCAGGTTTGGTGGAACTGTGTATGTTTGTATAGTAAATATGAACGGATGCCACGGAAAGGTGCGCAATCCCTGATTAGCGATGGAAGAAAGTGGCAATCCCTTTTGTATTTCTGTAATGCAGCTCGCTGCTCTGCGGGGGACTGATTCTCCTGTACCCTGTGAATGCTTGCATTGTAGGGTTATTAGATTATACCTTTGTATTGCTTTGTATAATGGCTTGGAGTACGAGATGTTGTAGCCTTGGGAGGCGGGTGCGGGGGGGACGGGTGGTGGGGGGGTAGGGGGGTTGTTGAGGGTTGATTGTGGTTTACTCTGTTATGTTTTTTCGTTTTGGAAAATTTAAATAAATCTAATAAAAAATAAAAAACCCAAGAGGATTGTGAAAAATTGCAAGAGGATCTTGATAAATTGGAAGACGGCATCAAAATGGCAGATGAAATTTAATGTGGACAAGTGCAAGGTTATGCACCTAGGGAAGAACAACCCAAACTATGGTTACACGATGCAAGGTTCCACATTAGGAACCACCACCCAGGAAAAAGATTTAGGCGTCATTGTGGATACCATGTTAAAACCCTTGGCCCAGTGTGCAGCGGCGGCCACGAGAGCAAATAGAATGCGAGGTATGATAAGGAAAGGAATGGAAAATAAAACAAAAGATATTATAATGCCTCTGTATCGTTCCATGGTGAGACCGCACCTTGAATATTGTGTGCAATTCTGGTCGCCGTATCTTAAAAAGGATATAGCGATTTTAGAAAAGGTACAGAGAAGAGCCACCAAAATGGTAAAGGGGATGGAAGGATACTCCTATGAAGAAAGGCTAAAAAGGTTAGGGCTCTTTAACCTGGAAAAGAGACGGCTGAGGGGAGATATGATAGAAGTCTATAAATTAATGAACGGAGTGGAACGGGTAAACATAGATCGATTGTTTACCTTATCAGAATATAGAAAGACTAGGGGACATGCAATGAAGCTACAGGGTAAACTATTTAAGACTAATAAAAGAAAATATTTTTTTCACTCAACGTGTAATCAAACTCTGGAATTTGTTACCGGAGGATGTAGTAAAGGCTGTTAGTGTAGCTGGGTTTAAAAAAGGTTTGGACAAGTTCCTGGAGGAAAGGTCCATAAACCATTATTAAGAAGTGACCGAAGATATCAATGGTTGACCCAGTACAAGCATTGTGGAACTTGTGTCTCTTGGGGAAACTGCTAGGTACATATGACCTAGATTGGCCACTATTGGAAACAGAATACTGGGCTTGATGGACCTTGGTCTGACCCAGAATGGCATATCTTATGTTCTTATGTTCTTATGTTCATTCCCATGTACTTCTTGAAATGTACTTTCTTCTGTGAACATTACCCTCTCCCACCATTCAGCAGATTTGTCTTTCTTCTTGCTACAAAACTGTATGCAGGTAGCAATTTGTTTCCTGGTCATCATAGGCTTCTTGGCAGGTCTTCTGGCCACGAGTTTGAATTAATCCACAAGCCATCATCGGACAGATCTGGCACTTATCTTTATTCCTCGATCATTAGCTAACTGAGCCACATGTTGAGATGAAGTACAGTATCTGGACTAGATGTAATAATGCTTTTGAGGAATCGGTCATCTCGTCCAGTAGTCATTCGTCTGTGCCCACATTTCGAACGACATGTACGGCCACCTGATTTCAGAACATTCTGAACTGCACACCTTGATATATGCAAATGTTTTGCAATAGCACATTGTGAATATCCTTTAGCATGGAGTGTGACAACTTGTCCCTTTACAAAGTCATTAATATCACACTTTCTACCCATCTTGATTGTATATTTTACATGTAACTTTCAATCTTTTCCAAGTTGTAGAAATTCAAAACTTCATCCAAGAAACCTACTACACAGTGTAAGTAAACTAAAATGGACGCCAGACACATGGTGTGACTAATCGCCCTGCTGATTAATTAAGTAAGCACGTGTGACTTCTCCACAGTACATTATTTAACAATAAATTGTAGAAAAAGATACCTGCCTTAATTTTCTGTTCACTACTGTACAGTATCAAATGCTGAGGATATATCGAGGAAAATGAGGATGAATGCATGTCTCATGTTGTCAATTCCTTGTATGATTGTGTCAAGTAGTGATGTTGATAGTTTTAACACCATGATGTGCTCTAAATCCATACTAATGGGGGTCAAGTGGGGCACTTGAGTCGATGAAGTCCTAAAGTTGTAGTAGTACTAATTTTTTGATGATTTTGTATAGGAATGGAAGGCTACATATTGGTCTGTAAGAAGTGGGGCAGGATTTATTTAGAGTGTTTTATTTCAAGATTGGGCGTATGGAAGCTCTTTTTAGGTTATTTGGTAGTTAACCTTGGAATATATGGTGTGAGCTCTGATTTTGTTGATTTGATCCAGCTGAAAGGGCAAAGATCTATGATGAGATAGTGGTATTCAATGATTTGATGCCGTGATCTATCTGGTCTTTGCTTGTTGGTGAGAATGAGATCCATGTTGGAGGGCCTGTTGGTTCTGGGTCATAGAAGGTTGTGTTGCAGATTGCCTTGATTTTTTATTTTTCCATGTAGTGATCGGCGAACTGTTGAACACTTAGGTTACTCACTGCCGGGTTTTTGTCATTCAGTTTCTTTATTAGGTTTTGGATTATGAGGAACAATTCCCTTGGCCAGTTAAGGGATTTAGATAGGAGTTCTCAGTAGTATTCTTTCTTTTTGTCTAGGAGGTTCTGATGGTAAGTTTTTAATTTGTTCATGTACTTGAGTCTGTCTTCATCAGACTTGGTGACTCTCCATTTTCTTTCAGCTTTTCTTAGATTTTTCTTCATATGTTTCACGGATTGGGAGTACCAAGGTTGGGAATTTCTGATTTTTTTAAATCGGTTGTTTTTTTGTTTTTGTTTTTTTTTTTGAAATTTTTATTTAATTTTCAGCATAATACAAACCAAACAAAACCACATCAAACCATAAAACACCCAACCAACTCCCACCTCCCGTCTCCCACCAACCCCCCCCCCCCCCCTCCGGGCCTTCACTACTTCATCATTCGACTGGGCGAGCAGTGAGGGCGAAGCATTCAAGGTCCGCCACAGCGCCCCCCATTTGCACTGTTAACCCCCTAACATTGGGCCACCTCCCCAAACTCCAGTAACTTCTTCCATTTGGACAGACTATTGGGGGAGCGACTCCCACCCTTCTGGGGCACCTGCTCAAACTTACTATAAGTACAGACTAGACCCCACCATACTTTCCAGTGAAGACAGGTGACATCTTTCCAATTCCGCATTCTATGACAGATAGCAATCCCAATCAAAAAATCAAAGAGAAAAGAATCCTGCTTATCCCTAAAAAGAACGCCCGAAAGCGAGCGATACACTAAGACGTCCCACGTTAGAGGGAGATGGAGGCAGAGAACCCTTTGAATAAAGCTCCACACCTGCACCCAGTAAGTATGGACCCTGGGGCAATCAAAAACAACGTGCCTGAAAGAACCAATATCCGTCTGACAGAGCCAGCATTTGTTACCTTCATGTGGGTCCCAGCGACTAAGCCGTACAGGAGTAATGTATGCCCGGTGGGCAAAAAAAAACAACGTTTGCGTGACGGAGGCCGACCTCGTGATTCGAACTTGGGCAGACCAAAATACCTCCCAATCTTTTGGTCCTAGGGCAACACCAGTATCCCTCCCCCATGCCCCCCCACAAATTCCCCACAACCCCCAAAGTATTTTGCTTTACAGCTTTATACAAATGGGAAGCCTTACCCGTAGCTCCCGACACTTGGTCAATAATATCCTTTAGCAGCCCCTCTTGTTTGTAATTGCCGCATATCACCAAGGGCTCCCCTGATACAGTGCTTCAATTGGGCCCATTGAAAGTACGCCGAACCCGGGAGATGATACTCCCTCCGCAAATCCTCGAAACACTTCCACTCCCCTCGGGCACATACCTGACCAACTGTCCAGATCCCTTTACTAAACCAGGACTTCCAAGCAATGGGTTTATGCTGGATCTGAAAAAGCGGGTTATACCACAATGAGAGGTCTTCCGCCAAGCCTCCATCACACCGACCATTCTGCACTAAAACCTGAAAAGCCCTTTGTGTATCCAAAACCATTTGAGAGCGCAAAGAGGCGTCACTAAATACCATTCCCGAAATCCGTCCCAGGGGAAAGGGGGCCACAACCAGCTCCTCCAGGCTTAACCAGACCGGGCTTTGATCATTCACCTGCTCAGCCCATCTGGCCCCTTGTTTCATCAGGAAAGCACAATGATAAAGGCGAAAGTCTGGAAAATTCACCCCCCCCGCTTTCTTTAGCCGCCTTAAGCTTCCTGAGTGCAATTCTAGGAGGCCTGTCACCCCACAAAAATCGTGTCAACATCAGTTCTATCTGCTTATATACTTGCCCCGAGAAAAATAAAGGTAACATCTCCAGAATATAGTTTATTTTCGGTGCTACGGTCATCTTAATTGTTTCCAAGCGCCCCCACCATGTTAGGCGCAAGGGAGACCACTTCGACAACATTGACTGAAGAACTGAGATCAACAACTTTGCATTGACTCGCACTGTTTCCTCCAAGGGGTAACAATAGTGGACTCCAAGATATTTTATCGGGCCCGATTCCCACACAAAAGGAAAATCCGATAACATTGCCTTAAAAGCACGAGAGTTAAGGGCAAAGGCCACCGATTTACTCCAGTTTATCTTATAACCGGAAAGAGCCGAGTATCGTCCCATCTGATCTAAAATATGAGGAATCGACTCTGGGGTAGTGAACAAAAGAAGGTCGTCAGCATATGCCGTAAGTTTAATCTCCTTACCTAACATATTAAAGCCAGAAATTCGACAATTTTGTCTCAGCAGCAAAGCCAACGGCTCTAGCGCTATGTTAAACAACATAGGGGACAATGGGCACCCCTGCCTGGAGCCACGGCCGAGCGAAATCTCACAAGTTGAACACCATTGATGCAAACCCTCGCTACAGGGCGGATGTACAAAGTTGTAACAAACTTAATAAAACCGGCTCCAAAGCCAAACCATTCAAGGGCCAAAAATAAAAACGCCCACTCCACTCGGTCGAACGCCGTTTCGGCATCCAACGATAGACCCACCATTGGGCTGACTATTCCCTCTGCACCAGCCAAGACATGACAGAAAAGTCTGGCATTATCCGCCGTTGACCGGCCCTCCACAAAACCACATTGATCTGGGTGCACCAGGAAAGGGAGCACCTTGGCCAGGCGCCGCGCCAAAACAGTCGCATATATTTTATAGTCTACATTAAGTAGAGAGATTGGCCGATAATTACTGACCAACTGCGGATCTCTGCCGGCTTTCTCCAATACTATCACATTCGCCGAGGCAAAAGAGCCTACCTGCGGACATTCGTCCGCCAATGCCTGAAAGTATTGCTGCAAAAATGGACCCAGATCCTCGGCAAAACTCTTATAAAACTCGGAAGGCAGACCGTCCGGACCGGCAGCCTTGCCTGACGCAAGGGACTTTATGGCATCCCGTATTTCCTCTACGGAAAATGGCTTGTCTAGACCAGCAGCCATCTCCGAGTCTAAAACCGGCCTATGAATCCCAGCGACCAAATGTGAAAACTCCTCGGGCGAACAGCTCCCCTCAGAGGTAAACAACTGCGCATAGAACCTCCTAAACGATTCCGCAATTGCAGAGTCCTCCACTAACAATCCGGGCACATCCTGACCCCTAATAGCCACTATCCTCTGGGCATCCTTACGGCCTCTTAATGTGTTAGCAAGGAGCCTGCCCGCTTTGTTGCTTTCAGTGTAATACATGCCCTCCTGGGCTTTAACCCAATACAAGGCCTCCGATGTCACCTCCTGGTTATATCGCAGACGCAATCTTTGCAACCGCAACAAAATACAAGGATCAGCTCTCCTAATCAACACCCGCTCCCCTGCTTTGATTTGCGTCTCCAGCGCCCTCAATTTCTCTTTCCGCTCCCTAGCCAAACCAATACCATAACTAGTTATCACCGCTCTCAAAAAAGCTTTCAGACCTTCCCATCTAGCCCACCCTGATGACCCTTGTGGGGTATTAAAAGAAAAATACTCCTGTATGGCTCCTTTTATCTTAACACAGAAATCCACGTTACCCAGCAGTGCTCTGTCAAAAACCCATTTGTGACTCGATTGACCCATCACACCATCCTGCAGCACCAATGACACCGCAGCATGATCCGACAGATGCATCGCATAGATCTCCGCCGCCAATAAATTTGGGACCAACCTCTTAGAGATCAAAAAATAGTCAATTCTCGATAGAGATTGATGAGGGGACGAAAAAAAAGTAAAGTCCAAATCTTCTGGGTGCAACATTCGCCAGGCATCCACCAACCCCATCTCCTCCATCATTGATAACAACACCCCCTGCGCTTTAGTGGGCCCCAACGATTTAGGCGGTTTCTTATCCACCAGGGCATCGAGCACCATATTCCAGTCACCACCCAGAACCCTCAACCTGGAAGGCTCTACCTGGATTTCCTCCGCCAGCAAACGGAAGAACTCCGGGCAATCCCTATTAGGGGCGTATACATTCATCAAAACAAAATCTAGGGCCCCAACCCTGACCCCTGCTTTGACCCATCTGCCCTCCAGATCCATACTAACATTATATACAGAGAGGTTGAGAGACTCACGGACTAGGATAGCGACGCCATTATGTTTGTGCACTGCTGCAGAAAATGCTATCAATTTGAAAGGCTTTAAACTCAACTTGATAGACTCCTTTTCATTTAGGTGGGTCTCCTGCAGCAACAAAATATCAGCACTTTCCTGCTTACCATACAAAATAATTTTCTTCCGCTTTATGGGACTATTGATGCCCTTGACATTTAGCGATATTATTTTAACAGGCGCCATGTCATTACCGCTGCCAATATGTCCCCAAATCTCCCAACCAAGTTGCTAAAAACCAAAGAACACAATGCTTTAAACACATCTAAACCTACTCCCGATTCACCTGCCCTCTTATGCCCCACCCTCCCCCCCCAATTACAGTGAACACCACAGAACCCCCAGCCATCTTCCCACAACAAACCACACCTAAAAGGCCCCGAGAGAAGGAGGAGACTCAACAGTCCACTGGGTAAACCTAGTTTGAGCAAGGTAGGTACAGAGGGGCCCTCTTAACAAAACCCAAGGGAAACACATTCCCAGCAATTGTGCCAGTCCCCATTCCACCCGCAAACAGTTTACTGCATCCTCCACACAAGCTGGCAAACAGAGAACGCCAAGTTCGCAGCCACTAGCAGATACCAAGTATAAATCCACAATCACTGCTCAACTCTCCAACATCGGCAGTCAGCGCATGAACTCCTGTTCCTTCTCATCAATGTACGCTGTCAGCACCTCAGGCTCCTCAAAAGTCCTGGTGGAGTTATGCAGGGTTACTCTCATCCTTGCAGGGTGAAGCAAGCCAAACCGCGCTTGTAATCTCTGCAGCCGAGGCCGCAACTCCAAAAACCTCTTCCTCTTCTCCACAGTGCTTTTTGCGAAATCTGGAAAGAACATCAATCGGTGCCCCTCAAACTCGATCGGTGCCCTAGAGCGTGCCACCTCCATAATTCTTAACACTTGTTGATGCCTGAGCACTTTAAAGATTATCGGGCGAGGTCTTCCACTTCCCATCAAAGGCTGCGAGGGCACCCGATGCGCACGCTCCAATTCGAAAGGCATGTCAAAAACAATCTGCAACGTTGTTGTGACCAATTTATGCAAGAATCCAAAAACATCTTTCCCTTCGGCCCCCTCCGGCCCCCTCCGGGACCCCTACCAGCCGAATATTGTTCCGACGAGAACGGTTGTTATTATCCTCCAATTCTTTCTGCAGTAATTTGATTTGCCTTGCTTGCCTATCCACGGTCTTAAATCTTTCTTCATGCGCCAACACTCTCGCCTCGGTTTGCTCCTGCCGGAGGCTGAGACTTTCCATGCCGCTCTTGAGTTTACCCAGATCCTCCTGCATCGTAGCTAGGGACTCACTATTTGCAGCGACAATCTCTCTGATTGCTCTCACCTCCACCAACAACTCTTGCATGGCATCGGGAAACTCCCGCACCGCCGCCATTTTCTGCGGGGAGGGGGTTCCGTCTTGGACCTCTTGACGCTGACATTTTGCCCCGCAGCGAAGTCTAAACGGGCAGGCTTAGGCCCCGACATCTCCCTTGATCGTCGGGCTTTAATTAACGGCGTGTCTCACAGCAAATATGGCACAATTGCAGGATTCTTGCCTAGGCCCCTCCGGAGCAACAGCTCTACACAGCCACCTTGCTTCGCTCCAGGCTCCGCCTCCTAAATCGGTTGTTTTGACGGTTTACTGATGCTGAACTTATAGTTCTGTTCCAAGTTGATGTGAGAGTTGTGGTGACGAAGCTACCCCTGTGCCTATGGAAATAGGGAAAACACTAGCAGTCTCCTCCAGGCAGAAGGAAAGTGCAGGGAACTGTCACTTTAAAAGTTCAGCTAGGAAAGAAAAAAACCTGTCTAAAGATGCTGTCCTAAGGCCACGCCCCAGCTCTATGGCAACTGAGGGAGGCAATCTGAGACAGCTGGGGGCAGGGTGGAAAGATGCAGGCCAGCCCCACTCATTTAAGCCCCAGAGAACAGGGAGGGAGGAGCAGCATAGGAGGAAGAGAAAAGGAAGCAGGAACCGAGACAGAGACGAAAGGGCTAATGCATACAGGAGCAAGCATGGCCAAGAAAGTGGCAGTGAAACAGTGGTGGAAGGAATCCTAAAAGAAACTGCAAGTAAGGATTCTAGCCTGGAGTCTAGAGAAAGGTACTCAGACAACAGCTCGAGAGAGGAGTCTCCTCATAGCCAGCTCCAAAGTTTGGACCGGTGCCAGTGCTATAGAAAGCCTGCGGTGCATCCAGAAACCAGGAGGTTTAAGCCAGGAGAGATTGCTGGGTGTGACTCAGTTATAGGGACTTCCCAGGAAACGCTGAGTCCAAGAATCTCACCTCGGAGAAAGCTGGTAAGGAAACCTGTTGATAGAGAAAACCTGAATTCTTTAAAACTGTTAAAGAGCTTGCTAAGAGATAAGGATCTCCCCTGCTTTGATAACAGCCCTAAGTCCAGAGAGAGGTCTAGAGGGGAACAGCTGGTTAAGTTGCTCAAGGAAACTGCAGAACTTGATTGCCCTGAATGTGAGTCAATGGAGGTTGAAGATTGTAACATTGAATCAGATCAATCCGATTCTGAAATGGAATGTGCTTTATCCAGAAGGGTAGAGTGAGAATTCTGTGAGCTATAAGCCTGAAGAAATTCCAGCCTTGTTGTACGTGAATGTATGCTGTGAAAAGGATAAGCAAAGTTTTAATTAGTGTGGCTGCTGTCTTTTAAATGCAGGAGACTTTTAAGGGAGAATGCTAAAGGTCTCTAGAGCAACTAATTAAAACCTGACTAAGTTAAAGTAAAGAAGAAAAGTTCATTATATTAGTATTGCTGCCTGGAAGCCGTTAATGAACAACCATTTGCAGTAAAGGACTGTGACGTAACTTTTGCTGGTGAAGGCTGAAAGAACTGCCTGACTGAGGAAAGTAAAGGCAATAGCAGCAAAGGACTGTAAAGTGAGACCTTTATTTTGAATGAAGCAATCATTGCCTTGTTGAAGCAAGCAAAGGCAATTTGTATCTGTGGCAACGTTTTATATCAAAGTTAATTTCTTGTGGAAAAAGTCTTTACATGTGTTGTGCCAAGCTTCCTTAGAAGTTCCTTTAAACAAAGGAAGCAAATAAAATTTCCTGTGTTGCTTTCAAACCTCGGCTGAATCATTTTTACAACTACAACTAAGTGCTCAAGCAACTACAACTCCCAGGGGTCTTTGCCCTAGAAGCCCATATTAAAGGGACATTGAAAGTGCAGCCCCCTCCCCTCGACAGGCCTAAGCGGGGGGAAGGAGCCACAGGTGGCATAGTATTTAGGATTTTGCCTTGGCCACATGTACCCAAGACACCTGGAACTGCAAGGAATAAGAAAAACTTCTACAGTTATTGAGGATACAGATAGCCTGCTGGAGAAGAAGGACCCGGATTGACAGCAGAAGGACCGGACTGGAGCGGATTGCTAAGGCCGTGACCTGCTGGCTGATAAACCCGAGTCTACACCTGCCTAAGGTAATCCGTATATATAAAGGGGTATAAACGGATACCAATGCCGGGTGGGGCTACAGCAGTGCGCCAGGAGGGCAGAAGAGAGAGGGTGTATATTTTGGGAGCTGCACTTGGTGGTTTCTCTCTCTGTTTTGTCATTTCAGCTTCTACCAAGGATGGAGCGGACTGAGCTTTTGGGATGGATGGCCGAACAATTCCAGAAACAGCAAGAGATGTCGACACGGACACTGGTACACACGGCGGCCATGCTCCAGGCCCAGCAGAAGCCGCTTCTCGAGATGATGGGTGCTTGGCTGGGAGCACAGAAGCAAGCAGCAGAGTCCCCTAGGACAGTACCAGGTTCCTTAGGAGCTATACCAGGGCTTGGGGTACCTGGGACTGGGACATTCTCCTTTGGTCAATTAGCAAAAGGGGATGATGTGGATGATTTCTTGGCAGCTTTTGAGAGGGTAGCTCTTCTAACCGGCTGGCATAAAGACCAATAGGCCATACGCCTTGCCGCCTCCTTGACGGGAGAAGCGCTAGCAGCCTATAGGGCTATGCCTGCGGAATTAGCCGCCGATTATTAAGAGCTGCAAAAGGCAATACGAGACCGTTTGGGCCTAAACCCCATGGTCTACCGCCGCCTTTTGCGGAGCTCTAGATTAAAACCTGGTGAAACACTGCGTGCCTTGTGCCAGCGGATTAGAGGGTTGGCAGTAAAATGACTGATGCCTGAGACTCGGACGAAGGAGTCATTGTTAGATTGTATTATCCTGGAGCAGTTTATGGACACTGTTCCAAAGGATATGAGGTCCTTCCTGATCCTACAGGACTGCAAGACCACCGAGGCAGCCACCTCACTGGCTGAGCATTTCCTAGAGGCCAGTGTGGTAAGCCAGGCTAAGGGTGGTGGTCTAACTCAGGCAGTCGAAGTAGCCTCAGAAAGGAAAGGAAAAGCCATGTGGGGAGAAGGGATGAAGGTAATGCATCTAGATAAATCCCGGTATATGCAAAGAAAATGTTTTTCTTGTGGGGAAGAGGGACACATGAAAAAGGAGTGCAGAACTAGGACAGCCCTTATGACCTCCCATTCTGAAGAGAGGGGAGAGGGATTCCTCCTAGGTGTAGAAGTGGAGGGTGTCCAAGTGGAAGCTTTGTTGGGCTCCGGGGCGGACCAGTCTATGATCTCGAGAAAGCTCTGGAAAGAGATAACATCCCAGATTGGTCCGGTCTCCGAGCCTCAAGAAAGCAATATAAGGATAAGATGCATTCATGGGGCAGCCTCGTCCTACCCAGTTTATACTGTATCAGAGAAAGGTTTGGGGCTGAAGCGGAAAATACCTGTTGCTGTAGTACCAAGGCTCCCACAAGCGTTAGTCCTGGGAAGGGACTGGCCCCAGTTTAGGCGTGGGTTAGCAGAGGGTCTCCAGCACAAAACTGGTATGGTATCCACCCGGGCCAGCACCAAAGCTAAGGAGGATGAACCAGACCTATCAGATGACCCGATGTATGGGTTGCCCTCCCATGAGGATTTAGTGACCCCTCCGAGGGAGGATAATAAAAAGAGAAGGCCGAGAAGCGCTGGGAGAGGCAGAACAGGTCTCAAAACAGAGCCAAACTAGCAGCCGGCCAGGAGTTACCTTGGGTCCCGGCCGAGCTAGTGGAGAGATTTCCCTCCTTTCCTAAAGAGGAACGGGCAGACCCCGCACTCAAACGGGCTTTTGAGTATGCCCAAAAAGGAACAGAAACCCTGCCCCGATTTTTTTTAGATAGAGAGGTATTATATCGGGAGAGTTTAGATCCTGGGACGGGGATCAGCAGGAAACAATTAGTCGTCCCTACTGCGTTTAAAATGCTGGTCCTACGGTTGGCTCATGACCATCCCATAGGCGGTCATAAAGGGGTTCACGGTACCCTGGACCAAATTTTGGCTCGTTTCTACTGGCCAGGCGTTTATAAAGAAACCGCCAGATTTTGCGAGTCATGTGCTGCTTGTCAACGGGTAGCCTCAAACCACCCCCCAAAGGTACCCCTGATTCCCATACCTGTCGTATCAGAACCCATACACAGGTTAGCAATGGATATTGTGGGGCCACTTACGAGAATGCCCCGGGGGTTCCAGTATATTCTGGTGATTGTGGACCAAGCCACCCGGTTCCCTTGGGCGATTCCCCTTCGCAACATATCCGCCAGAAATATAGCGATTGAACTGGTGAAATTATTTTGTGAAGTCGGTTTTCCCCGGGAGGTTCTATCAGATAGGGGCAGTAATTTTATGTCGTGGTACCTGACCCAAGTATGGGACGCGATTGCCATCCGCCATGTCAAAACTGCAGCATATCATCCCCAATCTAATGGGTTAGTTGAACGTCAGAATCAGACCCTAAAGAAGATGCTTAGGCGAAGTTTAGAGGGGGATATGAAAGATTGGGATGTCATGCTTCCCTTTGTATTGTATGCGTGCAGGGAGAGAAAGCAGTCCTCTACGGGCTTCGCCCCGTATGAATTACTATATGGACGGACCACTCGAGGCGTCCTAGATATATTAAGAGAGCAGTGGGTGGAGCCGGACATCAAAGAAGTAGGTATACCCCATTTCCTAAAAGATTTAAAAGGACGGTTACGGCGCACCTCCCAAGTGGCAGAAGCAAATATGGCAGCTAGCCAGTTACGACAAAAGGCCTACTATGACAGGCGCACAAAGACCCATCAGCTTGAAGTAGGGGAGAAGGTGATTGTCATGGTAGCCGGACCTAGTCCAAAGTTTGAGAGCAAGTGGAAGGGGCCCTACCGGGTGATAAGGCGGGTAGGCCCTGTATCATATTCTGTCCAGAACAGAAGGGGGCGCAAGCAAATCTATCATATTAACGTCTTACGCCCATGGCATGAGCGAATAGCCTTGGCTCGGCTGGCCATAGTAAAAGATAGGGTAGGTAATAATCGGGTTACACAGGACACCCTTTCGCGTATTACGGGCTGTGCGGAGGTTAATACACCAGCCCGTAATATCTTAAGCGGGGGGATGTGTGGTGACGAAGCTACCCCAGTGCCTATGGAAATAGGGAAAACACTAGCAGTCTCCTCCAGGCAGAAGGAAAGTGCAGGGAACTGTCACTTTAAAAGTTCAGCTAGGAAAGAAAAAAACCTGTCTAAAGCTGCTGTCCTAAAGCCACGCCCCAGCTCTATGGCAACTGAGGGAGGCAATCTGAGACAGCTGGGGGCGGGGTGGAAAGATACAGGCCAGCCCCACTCATTTAAGCCCCAGAGAACAGGGAGGGAGGAGCAGCATAGGAGGAAGAGAAACGGAAGCAGGAACCGAGACAGAGACAAAAGGGCTAATGCATACAGGAGCAAGCATGGCCAAGAAAGTGGCAGTGAAACAGTGGTGGAAGGAATCCTAAAAGAAACTGAAAGTAAGGATTCTAGCCGGGAGTCTAGAGAAAGGTACTCAGACAACAGCTCGAGGGAGGAGTCTCCTCATAGCCAGCTCCAAAGTTTGGACCAGTGCCAGTGCTATAGAAAGCCTGCGGTGCGTCCAGAAACCAGGAGGTTTAAGCCAGGAAAGATTGCTGGGTGTGACTCAGTTATAGGGACTTCCCAGGAAACGCTGAGTCCAAGAATCTCACCTCGGAGAAAGCTGGTAAGGAAACCTGTTGATAGAGAAAACCTGAATTCTTTAAAACTGTTAAAGAGCTTGCTAAGAGATAAGGATCTCCCCTGCTTTGATAACAGCCCTACGAACAGAGAGAGGTCTCGAGGGGAACAGCTGGTTAAGTTGCTCAAGGAAACTGCAGAGCTTGATTGCCCTGAATGTGAGTCAATGGAGGTTGAAGATTGTAACATTGAATCAGATCAATCCGATTCTGAAATGGAATGTGCTTTATCCAGAAGGGTAGAGTGAGAATTCTGTGAGCTATAAGCCTGAAGAAATTCCAGCCTTGTTGTACGTGAATGTATGCTGTGAAAAGGATAAGCAAAGTTTTAATTAGTGTGGCTGCTGTCTTTTAAATGCAGGAGACTTTTAAGGGAGAATGCTAAAGGTCTCTAGAGCAACTAATTAAAACCTGACTAAGTTAAAGTAAAGAAGAAAAGTTCATTATATTAGTATTGCTGCCTGGAAGCCTTTAATGAACAACCATTTGCAGTAAAGGACTGTGACGCAACTTTTGCTGGTGAAGGCTGAAAGAACTGCCTGACTGAGGAAAGTAAAAGCAATAGCAGCAAAGGACTGTAAAGTGAGACCTTTATTTTGAATGAAGCAATCATTGCCTTGTTGAAGCAAGCAAAGGCAAATTGTATCTGTGGCAAAATTTTATATCAAAGTTAATTTCTTGTGGAAAAAGTCTTTACATGTATTGTGCCAAGCTTCCTTAGAAGTTCCTTTAAACAAAGGAAGCATATAAAATTTCCTGTGTTGCTTTCAAACCTCGGCTGAATCATTTTTACAACTACAACTAAGTGCTCAAGCAACTACAACTCCCAGGGGTCTTTACCCTAGGAGCCCATATTAAAGGGACATTGAAAGTGCAGCCCCCTCCCCTCGACAGGCAACCGCCTAAGCGGGGGGAAGGAGCCACAGAGTATCGATATCATCACTGGTGGTTGAGAAATCTGGAATTATTTTTCTGATGAATTCATCTTTGTCAAATTTTTTAAATCTGTTATATGAAGAAATTTCTTTGGTGTTCTTCATTGGAGAGGTGTCTAGTTTAGTACTGAAATGTATGAGGCAGTGATCTGACCATGGGTCTGGTTGAATATTTATAATGGTTATGTTTCCGTTCTGAGACTAGGATTTAGGGTAGATAAGATCAAGGGTGTTGCCCTATGTGTGCATTGCGGTTTGGATTTTTTGTTCGTATCCAACATCTTCCATTGCTTGAAGGAAGGATATGCATTGTACATTATTTAGTGATGCAAGGTTGAAGTCACCTAAGATGATGTGTTCTTTGCCTGGTGGTACCGCAGAGCATGCAGTTTCAATTATGTTGTCCAGTACATTAGGTTCAGCAGAAGTGGTCTGTATATGAGAGTTATTGCAAGTTTTCTTGTGCTGATGGTTAGCATGTCTGAGGCCTCGTTACTTGAGGAGGATATTTGTTGGTCACCTAGTGATGTTTTGCATTGGATAATTACTCCTCCACCCTTTTTGTTAAGTCTTGCACAGTGATATATATTGTATTCTGGTGTTTTCAGTTGGTTGAGGATTACCGTGTCAGTGTCGTAGAGGCATGTTTCAGTTAGACATATGAAGTCTTCTTTAGTGATCTTGCATTTATTAGAAACCATTTTAATGGTTCAGGGTGTTCTTTCCTGTGTGGTGTGGTGTTTCATTGGGATGGTTGTGTTTTTATGGGTATGAGCCGAGATGGCCTTGGGTATTGGAGGTAGAGAAAGGGGTGTATTGTACCAATTTCTCTTTGTTTAAAATGATAGGGTATTATTAGTATAAGCTGTCAAGACTGGTAATATGAAAGGGAGTTGGTTTGGTTGAATGAGTTGCAGATTAGAATGGAGAGTAGGAAGGCTGCTGAGATTGTCGACATTATTAAAGTTGTAATTGTTACAATGTGTTCTAGATGTCTGAGGGATACAATGTGTTCTATTGGAACAGTAGTTGCAAGGTAAAAGCAGTATTAGAGATACAAAATGATACAAAGTGATGCAATGTGATCAGTAGGGATAATAGGTCAGTACAGCAATAAGTAAGCATTGACCGAGTTGAGTTTTGGTAGGAGCGCTAAACTTTGCAGTTGTAAGTGCGTTGTGTCAAACAGCTTAAATACGGAACAGCATGGAAACTTACATGTGTCTCGGGTGCCTGATATCTGTACAGTGGCTTTTCCCACCTTGGCAGTGCTGAACTTCCTTCTTTCTCTGCTCTGTGGCATTGGAACCCTCCCCCCTTTGTTGGGACAGTTCTGCAAGAATACACTGCAATACAGCCTCACCCACAGCTAGTTGTACTGTCAGATCCCCCATGTACAGGTAGCCATAAAGTTTTAGTTGCCAGAACAGGTAGGACACCATACATGGATTGCTGTTTTGGCCGCCCTTGTATGTCCTATAGGCTAAGCAGGACCCACCAGATTAGACACAGATCCTTGTTATCTATGCTCCCTTATGGCAGGGTAGATTTGGCTTGAATGTGCACTGATGTGGTTAGTAAAACCCACTCACATCAATAGCAGCAGACATTGATTGTCATAGACAACACACACCCCAGCTGATCACTTCTGTCAGCAGTTTCTTTTTCCAATCTTTGTTGTTTTGGTGTTTAATTCCAACCACAGGCATTTCTCGCTTTTTCACCATACCTGTATGTATTTCTACATCCTTTTGAGGGCAAACAGATACTATCAGTGGGGAGTGGGTGGAGTGACATAGTTACCAGCACTGAAAACACTGGGTGGCAGTTTCAGATCCCCCTTAAGCAAGAATTGATAACCAAGAACTGATAACCACATTCCAGAGAAATAAACCCACAGTGTGCTAAGAGATATGTATGGACAGATTTTCAAAGAAACATGAGTAAAAGGTCAAAAGAATGTAGAAATACAGGTATACATCCAAGGGTGTTAGAAGTACTGAAATACGAGAGTGCAGGCCTACTATTAGTAATCTGTGAGCTATCATTAAAATCAACCATAATACTGCATTGAGTGATAAGACAGCGAACTCCCCAGGGACATCCCACAATCCTGACATCACATTAATCAACCGATAGATATTTTCAAAGCCATAGTGGTGAGTATTAAAACCCGTTTCATCCAGGTGCACAAGATCATGTATTTGTTTTTTTGTGTGATAAATTTTATTAAGCAACCACAATAAATAAATAACATATAACATATCAGTCAGTAGATGTAAATGTTCCATTGACAATCAATCAAATACGTGACCCAACCCAATTTTTACATCAGTGAAATCAACAGAAGCAGGTAAACGCCCCTGCCAAAGGAAATAATGCTCTACTATACAGAATCTCAATTTAACCCCTATATCCCCCATCCATCCCATCAACAGTATAAGATACACAAACTACATTTCGTTCCTGTCCCCCTCATCCCCGCCTACCCTCAAATCCCCACCCCTCCACCCAGCCCTCCCATCCCATCTCTGCCAGAAAAAGAAACCAATCTAACTTTCAGGTGAGAGCTAGATATGGATCTAGAAAAAGGAGGGTTAAAACAATGAAAGAGACAAGAAGGTCAAAACTGATTTCCTAGGTGGGAGATCACAACTAGCTGTCTTTGTAGGAACTATAACAAGTGCAGCAATTATTCTAGGTCTCGTGATGTAGTATCCTTTTCCATACAGGGTCCTCTCAGAAGGGAACACCACAGGCCATTGCCGTAAGCTTGCCCAGGCGATAAATCTCCCAGACTGTAGCCATTCATTCATTGACAGAGGGTGCCCAGACTTGTTTCCAAAAGTGAGCTATAACCGACCGCACTCAAGAAGGAAACTCTCAGAGATAGGACCAGAGGATTCTTCCCACCTACCATAAGGCAAAGAGCCCAGTACACAAGCTTCAAGAGTGAAATCAAGAGTCACCTCCAAAGTATGGGTAATATGCACATGTACGGTAGACCAGAATTCCTGCAGGGAAGGACACGACTACCTCATACTGTATGTTGAAAGCCTCCTCTCTGCCCACATAGCCTCCAACAGGGTGGATCATCAATTAGAGGCGATTGCTCGATAGAGTCTCACGAGGAAAGATTTGAAGCATGTTGCATCAAAGAGAACCCGCTCCCAAAGCTTTTGGGGGCGCAACACTTCATCCCGAATGACTGAAGTATCACAGCAGTGGTGAAGTTGCATATATTGGAAGTACGAAAGCGATGTTCCCCATAAGTACTTTAGGTGGGCTTTCATAAGCATGATGGAATTCTCATAAAGTGCTTCAAGTTGCACCGACGCAATGCATACAAGGAACTCCCTCCCAAAGTCTCTCCCAAAGTTAAAGGAAACCAAAGAAGAAAAAGGAGAGATATGGGCTGACTAAGCAAATTTAGAGCAAATGCAATGCCAAGCCTGCCAAAGGGGATTTAGGAAAAGATGTGTAAGCATGTAGCATAACTCAACGGAGTACTGGAGAAAGAGATCCGCAGCAAGTGGTTTTGGAGCCATCCAGTCTCTCTCCAGGGTAACCCACTCAACCTCCAATGCAAGATGCCAGGAAAGCATAGCCCGTAAGCAAGCACAACAATAATAGAGCTCTGGATCAGGAAAACATAGACCATCTGAAACCTTAGGGTGGATCAAAACCATCCTGCTAAGCCAAGGTCTGCGCCCTTGCCAAAGAAAGTGTGTGAGGGCACGACGTAGAAGTCTAAAAAAAAATTATCTAGAGATGGCAATTGGCAGCTGAATAAATAGAAACAGAAACTTCGGTAATAGCAGTATTTTGATAGTGTTGACTCTACCCAGGAGACAGAAGCAGAGTGCCAAGAATCCAAAAGGAGGGGGGTCATAATTAAGAGTAAAGTCGTGAAAGGTCTCAGTGAATGATGATATCTAAGTAACGATACTGCTGAACTACCTGAAATCCCCCCCCCCCCCCAAATAGTCCTTAGGTTTAGTGGCTGTCCCAGATATACAAGGGAGAAGCATGGACTTCTGTTTATTAATAGTGAATCCCGATACATAAGAAAAGCGATCTAAGATGTCTGTAACTACAGGGAGAGATATTGAGGATTCTCTCAAATATATCAGTGTCATTGGCATATAAAGAAATTGTGTGTTTATCAGCCCCCAAGGGAATACCAATCTTTGAGACACGTTGTCTAATATGAACCACTAAGGGATCAATGGCAAGGGAAAACAGCAGGGAGGACAAAAGACACCCCTGTCTCATACCGCGTCCTAGGTAAAAGGGAGAAGATAAGAAGCTATTGATCACTACAGAGGCCTGAAGACGGGCATACAAGGTGATATACAGCAATGGAAGGAGGGTCCAAATCCAAAAGAGTCAAGGACTTCAAATAAATAGGGCTATTCCACTTTATCAAAAGCTTTTTCTGCATCAAGTGATAAGACTGCATATTGGCCTTCTTTAGTCTGGGGACCATGCATTATGTTGACAAGATAATGCACATTTTCAAAGCCATAATGTTGTTTGATAAAACTGATTTAATTCGAGTGCACAACCTTCTGAATTTTGAGTCTAGGCAATTTGATAGTAGTTATATCCTGTGTTTATTTATTTAACCTTTTTTATATACCATCTTTCTACAAATCAAGACGGTTTACATTAAACATTTCAAGGCAGTGTGTTTCAACTGTTGTAAACCTCTTTGATTGAAGGAAAAGTGGTATATAAAACTGGTCAAATAAATAAATGAATAAATAAAATACATTTTTAACATGGTGTTATTGACGCCTTGGTATTTATGTATTTATTTATCACATGGCGACTCTTCATTTTATGACTCTTTTATTCTGTGCTAATATTCATTTTGAAATAAATACCTCTATTTAGTCCCTCACAGACATGGTATCCCTCTGGTATAGGAGTTTTTGTAGTCTTTTTAGCCCTGTTTGCTTTACAATTGGATTTGGTTCTTGTGTTCATATTTCTTTTATTTCATGGTTTTAGTTTTTCTGAGCATTTTTTAACCCAGCTGGGATATTTATTTATTTATTTTGTATTTATCAGCCTGGATAGACTTAACTTTTATTTTAATGCGCCTCTATTTTTCAGTCAGGTTGATTTGAATGGGTTTCCAGCATTTACTGTATTTTAATCTCTTTGTTGTTGTTGTTAAGTGCTGTCAAATCGGTGTTGACTCATGCCGACCTTCTGGATAGAGGTCCTAAACTGTGTTTGGGCTTTAGTCAGGCGGCTCATTGTTGACAGAGTGGCACCCATAGCTGCTGTTATTACATTGATCCATCTCATTGCTGGCCTTCCTCTTTTGCATTGACTTTCTACCTTGCCAAGCATAGTTTATTTATTTAATGATCTCTGTCTTTGCATGATGTGTCCAAAGTATGAAAGTCGAAGTCTTGTCATCTGAGCTTCTAAAGAAAGCTTAGGTTTGATCTCCTCTAGTACTGACTGGTTTCTTCTTCAGGCAGTCCATAGTATAAATAGTATCCATCACCAGCACCATAATTCAAAGGCATCAATTTTCTTCTGTCTATCTTTTTCACTGTCCATCTTTGACATCCATATGACATTATAGAAAATATATGAAGGCTTAAACAAGTCAAATCAAGCCTATGGAGAGAAACATCTCTGCTCTTGAAAATCTTGTTTAGACCCTTCATAGTGATTCTGCCAATAGCAATTTGCCATCGGATTTCTTGACTGCTTTTTGTTTCTTTATTGATAGTTGATCCAAGAAGGTTAAAGTTGTCCACTATTTCAATTTCTTCTCCATCAACAATGAACGTATTGGTTTTGCCAGTTGTCAGGATGTTGGTCTTCTTTATATTAAGGTGCAGGCCCATTTAAGATTATGGGCCCCATTCTGAAATGTGGGTTGCAGGGCTGCACGTCCCAGTAGGACATGCAGCCCCACAAGCCATTGGGGCCCGATTCCCCCATCTGTTCTCCCTATATATCCTGTGCATAAGGATGGGGAGAGCTGGCAGGGAGCAGGTGGGGCAGGATCGGGGCAAAGTGGGGGCAGACTAGCCCAGAAGGACGTACAGGGCTGATTCAGGTTACGGCCCTGTATGTCGTGCTGGACCCAAGGGGATGCACTGCTTATTTCACCTCAAAGGTGGAATAACCAGTGAAAACCAAGTTATCGGGACCGGGAATCCCCCCCTGGGGCCAGGGCCAGGTACTCGGGGGGTGTCCCCGCCACTAAATCTAGGCCACAGCAGGCCACCCTTGGGTTTGGCGGTGGGGGCAATGGGGGCCAAGGATGCCAGAGTCAGGGGCACCTGCAGGGAGGATGTCCTTGCAAGCAGCAGGGGCATGCCAGAACATCCTTGGTCCAGATTCTGGCTACCGTGGGAACCCTTTGTTCCCATGGTCCAGAATCGGGTCCAAATGGGCCAATCTTGCTTGTGGCCATCCAGATGGCCTGGACGTGCCCCTTCCAGAATCAAGCTCCATGCTCCTTGATCTTGAAAAGTAAACATTTCATATCATTTTCACTTCCATTCAGTAATGTGGTATTATCAGCACAGCGTAGGTTGTTGATGAATCTTCCACCAATCTTCACACCTTTGTTGTCTTCATACAGTCCTGCTTCTCTGATGATTTGTTCTGCATATAAATTAAACAGGTAGGGGGAAGTATGCAGCCTTGTCAAACATCTTTGCTGATTTTAAACCATTCTGTTTCTTCTTGTTCCGTTCAAACTGTTGGTTCTTGATCAATGTAAAGGTTGTGTAATAGAACAATCAGGTGTTCTGGTATACCCATGCTTCTTAATGTGGCCCAGAGTTTCTCATGGTTTACACAGTCAAAAGCCTTACTGTAGTCAATAAAACACATATAGATATCCTTTTGGTATTCTTTTGTCTTTTGAAGGATCCATCTCATATCCACGATGATGTCTCTTGTTCCTCACTCTTTCCTGAACCCTTCTTGCACTTCAGGTAGTTCTTGTTCTAGATAATGTTATAGTTTCTGCTAGATGAACTTGAGTAGAATGTTGCTTGACTGAGGGATCAGAGTGATTGTGTAATAATTTCCACAGTCAGTTGGATCACCTTTCTTTAGTGTTGGTATAAAACAGATCTTTTCCAGTCAGTTGGCCATGATGTTGTCTTCCAAATTTCCTGGCAGAGCCTTGTAAGTATGGTAACAGCTGCATCAGATAGCTGTAATACTTCAATGGGAATACCATCAATACCCAGCACTTTGTTCTTTGATAAGGCTTTCAATGCTGCTTCAACTTCTTTTTTCATCACCAGTGGTTCCTGATCATAAGATAGAGGTTGAAACGGCTGTTGGTCCACTTGATACTTATGGGATAATGGTTCTGTATATTCTTTTGACCTTTTATTGATCTTCTCAGCATCATTCAACATGGATCCTTGAGCATCTTTTATCATTCCAATTTGAGGCTGGATTTTTTTCTTTATCTCTCGAAGCTTTAGGAAAGCCGATCTTGGTCGTCCTCTAATAGTTTCTGCTTCTATTTCCCTGCATGCATCATTGTAGTACTTCTCCTTGTCTTGTCTTGTCTTGCTGCATGTTGGAAATCTCTGAGTTCTGTGATTGCCTCTCTTTCTCCTCTGGCTTTAGCTTCTTTGCATTTCTGGGCAATTTCCAGAGTTTCTTCAATAATCCATTTTGGAGGTTTTTACTTTTCACCTTTTGTAGAGACTCCTCACTTTCTTCCAATGCAACCTAGAAACATAGAAATATGACAACAGAAAAAGACCACATGGCCTATCTAGTCTGTCCTTCCATATCAACAACTACAACAGTCCCTTTTTTTCCTTTAGAAATCCTCTGTGTTTGTCCCATGCTTTTCTGAATTCAGTTACTGTCCTCATCTCTACCACCTCCACTGGGAGACTATTCCGCGGATCCACCACTCTTTCCATAAAGAAATATTTCCGCAAATCACTCCTGAATCTCTCCTCCTTCACCCTCATCCCATGTCCCCTCATAGCAGAACTTGCTTACAATTGAAAGAGTCTCTCCCCCTGAACATTTATGCCCCGGAGGTATTTATACATCTCAATCATATCACCTCTATCCCGCCTTTCCTCTAAGGTGTACATATTAAGATCCTTATGTCTTTCCTCATATGCTTTATAATGAAGACCACTAACCATTTTAGTAGCCATCCTCTTCACCGATTCCATCCTGTTCACATCCTTTTGAAGGTGCGGTCTCCAGAACTGCACACTATACTCCAAATGAGGTCGTACCAAAGACTTATACAGAGGCACTATCACCTCCTTTTTTCTGCTAGCCATTCCTCTCTGTATGCACCCAAGCATCCTTCTAGCTTTTGCCGTCACCTTTTCTACCTGTTTAGCTACTTTAAGATCATCAGAAACAAACATGCCCGGGTCCCGCTCTTCTTTAGTGGACAAAAGTACTTCACCCTCTATACTATATTGCTCTCTTGGATTGCTGCAGCCCAAATGCATGACCTTACATTTTTTAACATTAAATCCCAGCTGCCAGATTCTAGACCATTCTTCAAGGTTAGCTAGATCCCTCCTCATGTTATCTACACCTTCCTGGGTGTCTAATCTATTGCAGATTTTGGTATCATCCGCAAAAAGGCAAACCTTCTTCATGTCATCCCATAACTCTTCTGGAGCTCTGTCATTTGTATTGAAAAGCAGCAAATTGATTTTGCAGAGAGTCTTTAAATTCCTGTGGTATATTCTCAAGGTCATATTTTGCTACATTCATGAGTGACTTGCTCTTTTTCAACTTTAGCTTGAGTGTGCTTACTAGTAGTTGGTCATCTGTACTACAGTCAGCTCCAGGTTTTGTCTTTCTTGATGTTATATCACTTTTCCCCCTCACTTGGTTTGTAGCTTGTCGTGCTGTGAGGCTTGTGTGCATCAGTGATGCTTAGGGCTAAGCTATCGGTAGTTTAACTACTGGCAGGGTGTCCCAAGATGGACAGGTCTCAGTTTAGGTGCCAGACCAAGACATTTCTGGGGCAATGGCAACAACACTAACCTTAAAATGTGTGGAAGAAAGGCCTGTGAATCTACTTTTGTATCTTGCCATGAAAACCCAATGGATAGTCACAAGAAAATAAATTGCACTATAGTATGGAAGATGAGACCCCGAGATCGGAAGGCACTGAACTAGATACTGGGGAGGAGCTGAAGACTTTTCAGAGTAAAGCTAGCATTTATGATGTGGTGAATCAAAGCCCTCGAGACGTCTGACGTAGCTGCGCATGAAATGAGAGTCAGAAGCTGTAAAGATGTCTTACATATTGGGACATGGAACATACAAAATGGTGTTGCATTTATCATAAAGAAGAAACTTGCAAGGACTGTAATGAAATACAATGCAGACAGTGAATGCTTAATCTCTATTAATCTATGAGGAATGCCTATCAACACAACTATAATTCAAGTATATGCCCCAACAATAGCTGCAGAAAAGGGTAAAATTGATGACTTCTACGATCAAGTGCAAGCTGACATTAACAAAACATGCAAACAGGATATCCTGATAGTCATGGATGACTGGAACACAAAAGTTGGCAACTAAGAAAAAGGCAAAATGGATTGTACAAAAATCAAATGGACTACATCTTTGGAAGTCAACGATGGAAAAACTCTGTTATTGTTAAGTGCTGTCGAGTCGGTGTCGACTCATGGTGACTCTCTGGATAGTTGTCCTAAATTGTGTTTGGTTGTCAGTCAGGCGGCTCATTGTTGACAGACTGGCACCTGTAGCTGCTGTTATTGTATTGCTCCATCTCATTGCTGGCCTTCCTCTTTTGCGTTGACTTTCTATCTTGCCAAGCATGATGTCTTTCTCTAATGATCCCTCTCTTCACATGATATGTCCAAAGTATGATAGTCAAAGTCTTGTCATCTGAGCTTCTAAAGAAAACTTAGGTTTAATCTCCTTTAGTACTGATTGGTTTGTTCTTCGGGCAGTCCATGGTATACACAGTATTCGCTGCCAGCACCATAATTCAAAGGCATCAATTTTCTTCCTGTCTATCTTTTTTACTGTCCAACCTTTGCATCCATATGATGTTATTGAAAATACCATACAAAAACTCGGTCTTCTTAGGAACGATATAATGCACACTGTAAAAAAAGTCGTTCACTGTTAATTCGAAAAAGTATGTAGAGGAATTTCTTACTTAAACTTGCATGCAATCAATACCACTCAGTTGTAAAACAAGGTCTCAGATTTAACAAGTGCTACTTCCTGACTCTCGTCCTGGAAGAAAAAGCACATCAGCACATCAATGACCTTGTGAAAATTTACACCGAGTGAGCCAGTCCTGCATCTCAATATTCAAAAAAATTTTTAACTTTCACTTCAACTCTTTACTTGAAAGAACTGGGCTGGACTCTATCGTTGCACTGTAGCTAATTTCCTGATCCCGACGCTCGCCTTAGGTACCAATCCCGCGTTTCACTTATAGGGTTCCTCAGGGGATCCTGTTATCTGATTCCTTAACGATATTCTAGTAAAACAGAAAATATTTATTATTTGCAAAAACCCCTCACACTCTACCTCAACAAATACTTAACTCACACAAATAACCTACCACCTATAAAAATCATTAAAAGCCTTACCACTGATGCTGCCAATGGAGGAGTTTCTGGCATTAGGTAATTAGTGGGGTTTTAAATATGGTGGGTTGTTGCTTTACCCCGCATGCGCGGCGTCTTTTCGGCCCGAGAGAAAGAATGAAGTTTGAGAAAGAGGGTCGTGAATTAAAAATGGAACGTTGGCAGCATCAGTGGTAAGGCTTTTAATGATTTGCATGTTCTCTCAATTTCAGCTTGTATTTGTTCATAGAACTCGTGAGCTTCATCCTCTTCTGCAGCTGTTGTTGGGACATAAACTTGAATTATAATTGTGCTGATGGGCATTCCTCATAGACAAATAGAAATTAAGTGTTTACTGATTGCAATGTATTTCATTACAGTTCTTGCAAGTTTCTTCTTAATTATAATTGCAACATCATTTCTTCTTTGCCTTTCATTTCCAGCATAGTAGACCATGTGATTATCAGATGCAAAATGTACGATGCCAGTCTATTTCAGTTCACTGAAACCTAACAGATTGAGTTGTACACATTCCATTTTATTCTTGACCACCTCCAACTTCCTTTGGTTCATGCTTCATATATTCTGTGTCCCAATATGTAAGACATCTTTGCAACTTCTGACTCTCATTTCATGCGCAACTACATCAGCAATCAGACGTCCCGAGGGCTTTGATCCAACCATATCAGAAATGCTGGCTTTATTTTGAAAAGTCTTCATCTCCTCCCCAGTAGCCAGTTGAGTGCCTTCCAACCTGGGGGTCTCATCTTCCAGGACTATAGTACAATTTGTTTTGTTGTGACTATCCATTGGATTTCAATACAAGATGTGGAAGTAGATTGCCAGGCCTTTTTTCTACGCAGTTAATTCTAGTTTTGTTGCTGTTGTCACAGAAATGTGATTCTCCACCACCAACACCATTCCATTCTGCTGCTGCCCAGATGGTTGGTTTGTCTTTGTCTAGCACCTCAGCTGAACCTGTCCATCTTGATAGTTAAGCTACTGATAGCTTAGCATCACCGATGCACACAAGCCCTCACAGCATGACAAGCTGCAAACCAAGTGAGCTTTAGTCTCTTTAGGCATCCTTTTTAATTATACCTCAACGGCCAAGATATATCTTGTGGTTTTTAATGAGACGATCAAATTTGGTCTTTTATCACCTTCATCATTGCGCCTTGATGTTACATTAAATGGATACGTGTTCCAGTCACAATCCATGTTCTCCTTGACATTGAGATTTCTTGAGTTTAGGTGGGTTTCCTAAAGTGCTACACAATCATTTATGCAAAATTGGTTGGCACTTCTTGTCAGATTCCAAAAATATTTCATGCTCTAATTGTCACATTGATTTTTACACGTTGATCCCTTCTAGTATATATTATGACAGAATGATTTGTCACTCTATGTCCGTATTAATTATTAATTCATTTAATCGTTTAACTTACAGTCACTCACAGTCTCACATACACACATCTACCATAAAAATGAGGTTTATGACAGAGTAATATCATGTTTTGATCTTATAGAAATTAAAAGTTTAGGTAAAAGTATTAAATTAAATTTCATATACTTAGAGGCTTACTACCTTCAAGTTAAGCTGCGATTTTAAGTTAGACCGTGGAAGCATTTGATCGTGTCGGTGTTTTTTTAAAAAGTTAATATATCCAAGGGGTCAGTATATACAATTGGAACTATGGTGGTCGTCCATTATGTTGAGGGATAATAATGGATATAAGGTCATGGAGGGGGAATGTCTTTTGGAAGGAGTTAAAACCTGTGAAGGGATCTTCTAGCTGCAGGTGGGGGAGGAGGGCTAAGCATTAAATTTAGTGGTATATTTAGCATGGTTAATTGCTTGCTCTGAAGTTCCAGATGTCTGTTATAGATCTTTTGTTCTCCAGTAAGTTGTTTCATATGAATGGAGAATATATGGATAGCACTCTGGTGCAGGTTGTTTGTATGGTTCTGGTCCTGCTTTTTGGGATGGATCATAGGTTCCTATTGAATGTTCTTCTTATCCTATTGTCTGGTTCCTTAATGATCAATGGATATAGGATGGTTGGTGATAATTTATTTATTTATTTACATTCGCTTATATACCGCGCTATTCTGCATTTGTTTATGATTTGAAAATGATCAGAATTGTCTGGCTCTTGTTTGGACTGGTAGCCTGTGTAGTTGGATTAGGGTGGGCGTGATGTGAGTGTGTTTTGTTGTTCCTGTGATTATTCATGCTGCTGTGTTCTGAACAAGTTGGAGAGGTTATATTTTTTCATGGGAAGGCCTTGGTATATTACGTTACAGTAGTCTAATATAGGTGCTATCATGGCCTGGACTACTGTTCGGAAGTCACTTTGATTCAGTAGGGGTTTGAGTTTCTGTATGATTCTTAGCTTGTGGTATGCTGTGTTAGTGGTGTTCTTGTTGTGTGATTAGAAGTTGAAGTTTTGGTCTAAGGTGATTCCTAGGTACTTCAACTCTGGTTTGACTAGCAGTTCATTATTTAGCATCTTAGGGCTTTTGGCATGGTGAATGTGGGATTTACCTGAGGCCGCTGGGCCGGGTCCCGCGGCCGGCGGTAACCTGGGCCCGGGCCCGGTGTCACCCGGATCACGTGACGGGGTTGCGGGGAGAGGGGGGGAGCGAGAGTGACGCGGCCAGCCGGGAATCGCACCACAGCACTGTGGTGCGATCCTATTGGCTGCGGGGCGTGGGGGGGCAGTCCTGGGTACTCCGAGGAGCCGCGTGGCTCTGCCTTTTCGCCGCGGCTCCTCGGAGGGAACAGGCGCGTTTTTTTTTGGTTTGGCTGTTCAGCGGAGGCCTTCTGCCACGTGGCTGGATTTCGGCGTCTAAGGCGCGATACCGGGTGAGCTTAGGGGAGGAGAACAAAAAAAAAAAAAAAAACCGGTTAAGGCGAGCGAGAGCCACGGGGTGCAGGGCTGCTCTTTTAATTATAAGCTGCTTCAGCACGGGGGGATTTCCGGTGGCTCATACTGCCATGGGGCGGGCAAAGAGAGCATCTAAGGGGAAGCAGAGGACTCAGCCTGGGGGGAGGGGTGTGGAGACGCGTGGAAATGCTGCGTTTACGGGGGGCAGCACAAGAGTTAGTGCGAGGGGGGAGACTGCACTGCAGGCATCCTTGGCAGTGAGTCCGAGGGGTAGGGGAGGCCGCAGGGGCAGGGGGGACGTGGCAGAGAGTGCTTCCAGCTCGGGTTTGGAGCGGGTGGTGACTGTCGGCGCCCCGGGTCCGGAGGCCGCCGGGCCCGGGCCCTGTGGGGAGAGTCTGGTGGGGGCGGGTAGGTCGGAGAAGGATGGGGCCTTGGGGCAGTGGGGCAGCGGAGGTGCTGGGGGGGTGCAAGGAGTGGGGTCGGGGGGTTTACGGGATGCAGCGGCAAGCCAATTGGGGGTTACAGTCGGGATGCCCGGAGATGGGGGGTTCGTGCCATGGCGGCAGAGTGGGCAGGTTATGCAGTACGCCCCAGGGGGGGGGTTGATGTGTTTGCCACAGGGAGGGGGGCAGCCAATGGCCATGAGGCCATGGGGTTCCGGCTGGGGTGAGTGGCCCAGTGCAGGATTCCCACGTATGGGGGTCCAGGCGGCATGGGAAGGGCCTCAGTGGGCGGCGGGGGGTTTGGGTACTACTGCTTGGCAGCCCGGTGGAGGGGTTGTTTGGGGAGCAGGGCACTATGGTTTGGGTACGGTTGCTGGTGGTTCTTCTCTTCCTTTGCAGGTGCCGGTGAGTGGAGTGCCTTTGGTCGGGAGCACAGGGGCTAGTCCAGTCGTGATGGCCCAGCCTGTGGAACCGGTCGCTTCGGCTGATGCAGTGCCAGTGTCCGGAGGGCAAGTCACAGAGGGTGAGTGTACGGGGGGTTCGGGTACCCAAGGGGGGGATGGGGTGACGGTTAGGGTGGCAGCTACGGTGGGGCACAAAGCTAAAGCTAAACGGAAGCATGGGCGTCGTTGTCAGCAGGGTTCGTCGTCGTCGTCCTCTTCATCCTCTAGGACGTCATCGAGTGACTCGGGGACGGAAAAGGGTCGAGGGGAAAGTGCGGGGTCATCGGTGGTGCATTCCGCGGAGTTGTGGGAGAGTGTTCCGCGCAAGTTGCGCAGGCGAATTCGGAAGAGGAGGTACATCGATATTTTTCGGCTCTTGGAGGGAAGGAAGCGATCGGGAGAGAGTAGAAAGAAGCGTAAGGAGGATGAGAAGGCGGGGAGGGTGCGAAAGGTCTCCCGTAATACATTGAATTGGACACGAGCGTTCTTACGTTTGGCGAGTGTGTGTGGACACTCGGATCCGGGATTGTACGGTGAGTTGTTGACATATGCTGACGCGATTTTGGCTGCATCTCAGGCGCACGAAGGTTGGGCATGGCTCAACTATGACGAGGAGTTTAGAGACATGATGGAGGAGAATACGCAGTTGTCCTGGGGGATGAGAGATATTAATCTATGGCTGACGCAGATGTCGGCTAAAAAAGGGGGTGGGAGTAGTACCAGTGGGCAGGGGAAGGTTGGTGGGCAGGGTTCGGCTATTGGCTTGCGGTCCTTTCGGGGGGCGGGCCCGGTGCCGGGATCGCCTAACGGAGGAGCGGCAGGGGATCTCTGTTGGCGCTATAACAAATCATCATGTCCCTTCCCAGATTGCAAGTTCCGCCACGCTTGTTCGATGTGCGGGGGGGGGGCATGCGGCCACAAAATGTGTCAGGAAAGGAGTTTCGGGAGCAGGGAGTGCGAGTAAATGAGGGAGTGCTTGGGGGGTTGGCGCCTACCCCCATTAAGACACAGGCGCTGCAACCATGGCTGGAGCGTTATGGGAGGCTTCGTCGTGGCAAGGCGGAACAGTTATGGTTGGGTTTTTCGGAGGGTTTTCGTATTCCCTATCAGGGTGATGTCACGGGTGTGGTGGCCAGTAATTCTGGATCTGTACGGGATTTAGTCGAGGTGGCACGTCATAAAATTGCAACTGAATGCGCTTTGGGCAGGGTGGCGGGGCCCTTTGATTGTCCCCCCTTTTCGCCGTTCATCGTCTCACCTTTGGGGGTGATACCTAAGAAGGAGCCCGGGCATTATAGATTGATACACAACCTGTCCTTTCCACCGGGGGACTCGGTGAATGACCACATCCCGCCTGAGTGCTGTTCTGTCCGCTATGCGCCGTTCGATTCGGCAGTTGACCTACTGCGCCGATGTGGAAAGGGGGCCTTATTGGCGAAGGCGGACATCGAATCGGCTTTTCGGCTCCTGCCAGTTCACCCATCAGCATTTCCCTTGTTAGGTTTCCAGCTTGATGCCCAGTTTTACTTTGACAAGTGCATGCCGATGGGTTGTGCGATTTCTTGTGCCTACTTCGAGGCCTTCAGTTCGTTCTTGCATTGGGTGCTGGTTCAGCAGTCGGATAGTAGTTCTATTGTACACTACTTGGATGATTTTCTTTTTGTAGGGCCAGCGCAGACTGGGGTATGCGCATCCTTGTTGCAATCATTTCAGGCAATGGCAGCGGACTTCGGGATACCATTAGCAGTGGAGAAGACGCTGGGGCCGGTCACATGCCTTTCCTTCTTGGGGATAGAGTTAGATTCGGTTGCCTTCGAGGTGCGCTTGCCAGCGGAAAAAAATCGAACGGCTGCAAGCTTTGGTGGTTGAGGTGGGGTCTGCGTCAAAAGTGACATTGAAGGAATTGCAGGCGCTTGTCGGGCACTTGAACTTTGCATGTCGAGTGATTGCGATGGGGCGGCCCTTTGCGCGGCGGCTGTCCTTGGCCATGGCGGGGGTGCAGCGACCGCATCATCGTATTCGGGTGACTGCAGGGATGCGAGAGGATCTGCGGGTTTGGAGTGCTTTTCTGGCAGACTTCAATGGGTGTTCGATCGTCCAATCGGCGGAGGTGTCCAGTGTTGATCTTCAGCTCTTTTCAGATGCGGCGGGGTGTTCGGGATTTGGTTTGTTCTGCCAGGGCTCGTGGTGTGTGTCGGCGTGGCCTACAGCATGGGTGGAGAGTGGTTTAACGCGTAATGTGGCCTTTTTGGAATTGTTCCCGATAGTGGTGGCGTTTTGGGTGTGGCCTGAAAGGTTACGGAACAGGAGGGTGGTGTTCTGGTGTGACAATGCGGCGGTGGTGCAGGTGATCAATCGGCACTCCCCCAGGTGTCCGAGGGTGGCGGCGCTTATGCGCGTTATGGTGCTTGCCTGTTTGCGTCTTAATGTCACTGCCAGGGCCCGTCATGTTCTGGGTACGTGTAATGCCATTGCTGATGCTTTGTCTCGTTTTCAGTGGGCGAAATTCCGGGCTTTGGCTCCGGGAGCAGACAAAGCAGCGACGATGGTGCCGGAGCACCTTTGGCAGCTTGGGACCCTGCAGTGATAAGGTTGTTGCGGTCTTCTGTCGCTACAGGTACGAGGGCGGCTTATATGCGTGGGTATGCCAACGTATGTGACTTCCTACGTGGCGAGGGTTGGAGCGGCGGGCGAATGGATGACCGGCTTGCGGGCGCGTTCATAGTTTGGGCGAAAGGACAAGGATGGTCGCGGTCGTCTGTGCGGGCGGCAGTGGCGGGATTCTCCTTTTTCAGCAAGGTGGCCGGGTGGGGTAACCCCAGCGCATCGTTTTTGGTTAGGCGGCTGTTGGCGGGATGGGTGCGGGAGCGGCCTCCGGGGCGGGATTGGCGGCGTCCAGTGTCGCATGAGTTGCTCGTGCTGATATGGGGTGTGTTGCCGGAGGTCGCGGCGTCAGAGTTCGAGGTGGTGTTATTTCGGGCTCTGTTCGTGACGGCCTTCTTCGGAGCGTTTCGGGTTAGCGAATTGGTTCCGCGGTCGCAACGGCGGGAGGCACAGGGGGGGTTGGAAGCGCGGCACGTGGTGTTGGAGGCTGCCTCGGTGCAGATTTATCTTGCGCGGTCAAAGACCGACCAATTGGGTGTGGGTCGTAGGGTTGTGCTGAAAGCCATCCCGGAGCTGTGTTCATGCCCGGTGCGGAATTTGCGAGCTTACGAGCAGCGGCGGCCTTCGGTGGCGGGCCAATTTTTTCGACACGCTAATGAGAAGCCGGTAACACAGTTTCAGTTTACGGCGGTGCTGCGTTTGGCCTTGCGGCGGTTGGGATATGCGGAGCGCCAGTTTGCGTCCCATTCCTTCAGGATTGGGGCAGCGACGAGTGCGGCGGCGGCGGGATTGGGGGGGGAGGTGATCCAGCGGATTGGGGGTTGGAGATCTGGGGCATATGTGGGATATGTCCGACCGGAGCGGCTGTGACTGTGACAGTGACTCCGAGTGGGGCGCCCGGAGGGGGTGAGGGGGGGTATTAATGATGTGTTTCCTGTTGCAGGTGGGCTGCTGCGACGTTCGGTCCCGGAAAGGGCTTCCTGTGAGTGCATACCTGGCGAATGGTGGATTGTCGGGCACTCTTTTGTGTATTGGGCTGAGAGGAGAGCAAGGCTGCGTCCGCTTGGAGAACATCTGGGCCTGGCTACCCGCAACGTTCAGTTGCTGTGGATTGGAGAGCGTGGCATGCGCTGGTGGCAGCTTCTTCCTCTGGTGCGACGACATGCGGACCGGCGGCAGCGCCCACTTGGACTGTTGATACACTTGGGTGGCAACGATTTATCCAGTTGGACTTGTCGACAGCTCATCCGAGCGGTGCAGCGGGACTTAACAGTGCTGCAGGGAGAATGGCCGGGGGTGGCCTTTATATGGTCTGATATCATACAACGGCCGGCCTGCCAGTCTCAGCGGCGGTGGTCGCGAGGCTTGGCTAAAGTGAATCGGCAGGTCGGACGTTGGGTGCAGCAGATGGGTGGCTGGCAGGTGCAGCACCCCTGGGCGGAGGTGTGCTGCGCGGGCCTGTACCGTACTGATGGGGTTCACCTATCTCCTGTGGGACAAGATCTTCTGTTAAACGATTGGCAGGAAATGCTTGAGCAGTTGGTTGGTCGCAGCTTTATGGGGGTGGGTCGGTGCGAGGATAGATAACTACCTCGCGCCGGTGGCGGGGTAGAGAGCCAGCGCACGCCCAGGCGGCGGGGCAGTAACTGATCTAGGAGCTGGTGGGGAGCGAAGGAGCTCCCCGGAGTGGGGCGAGACATCCCGGTTGGGGGGGTCTCGGCCCGGTAGCGGGGTGTGGGCCAGCCTTTGCTACTAGCATGGCGAGGCAGGCGGTGGGGGGTGGTGAGGAGGATGCTCAGCCTTGCTAATAGTATGGCGGGTGAGGGCATCGTCTGGAAAAGGGTGGGGGTGAGGTTGATGATGTTTTGCCCATGTTGGGCGGGTTGTTACCTGTATTAATAAAGCTGCGACCAAGGTTCTACCACATTATGTGTCAGTGTATTTGTTGAATGCTATAACGAATAGTTGAAAGTTGGGGGGGGGGGGAATGGGTGATGGAGGATGAGGAAGGGCCTCCGGGTTACCAGGTTATTCTAGTGAGGTATAATGCTTCCGATTTTTTGAAGTTTATGGTGAGGTTTCGCTTATGTAGCTATTCAGTCATTGCTTCGAGGCAGATAATGATCTGAGTGTCATCTGGTTGGTTGGTGTTAAGTGGTGCATAAATCATAATATCATCTGCTTAAATTTTGTAATGAATATTATGATCATTTATTATGGTGTAAAGTGTTGAAGGTAAATGTTGAACAGTAACACTGACAGAACTGAGCCCTGCAGTATTCCATGGTGTTGGATAGATGGTTTCGAGTAAGGTTTTCTGATTTTTACTTGGTGTTTCCTATTTCTTAGATATGAGGAGAACCAGTTCATAACAGTGCCATAGATCCCTATTTCTCAAAGCCTTGTCAGAAGAGTGAGGTGGTCTACAGTGGCAAAGGCAGCTGCAATGTCAATGAATACCAGGAGGAAGCCATTTTTTTTATATTGTCAATGCCAGTTATTAGGGAATCCAGAAGTGATGTAAAGAGAGTCTCTGCACTATAACTCGGTCTGAAGCCATACTGGCAAAGTTCCAGTGGAATGTGGATATCTATGGGGCAAGTTTACTAAACGGCGGTAAAGGAGCAGTCTTTTCCATGCAGTAACAGCAGTGATAAAGGGTTACCGTGTGCTAAGTCTGCTGGGCTTGTCAGAGGCATTCCGGCGCTAATGGGTGCTAATGGACACTTAGCGGGCAGTAATGGGATAGCGCGTATTAAGTAGACTAGTATGCATTTTCTGTGCGAAAAAGGCCGTGACCCCACAGCATGATAAAGAAGCATCAGTGCAAAACAATCAGAATGTGATGGATGGATGGCAGATGGTAGTTAATGGACCCCTCAGATTCTTTGCCACATTATGGTGTCTTCAGGTAGTGTGATGTGGTGATGAAACAGAAGAACAATGTTTTGGTGTGATCTGTATATGTAAATGTCAGAAATGTAAGTCAATTGCCTATGAGAGGCCCCACAGGTGCTGGAGTCATGGCTTCATTGATGTGGTCAGCAAAAGAAAGACCCATCATGGGTGGTGATGTGGCGCCAGCACACCAGTGTCCTGCAGTATCAGTAGTACAACTGCACATGTTCAGGTACATTGCATGGTTTTGCAGTTGCCTGTCAAAAACATGCTTGCACATGATGGACATATGGTGAGTGTGGATCTGTGGGTATGATGCTGTTAACAGAGAGAGTGATCATTGTTTGTGTAGGTTTGATGTTGTAAATGTCATGCTACCAATGCAGTCTGTGTCACCATGGCCTAGATGTAGGTGTGCCATGGTAACATGGAAAAATCTTCTAGTGGGTTTGTCATCTGCCTTACCTAGTATCAAAACCACACAGTTGACCAGATATGCGTGCATGAATTATATGTCAGAGTTTCTGTGGCATCCATAATATGAAGCAGAGAATGTTGTGTGACTCTTGTAACTGGTTGCCATTAAAAGAGTGGAACATGGTTGCATGTAGATCATATCTGTGCTTGAATTTCCAATGCCTGCCCAAATTAGGGTGGCACATATCAGTCATGTGCCATATGTCTATCAAATATTTGTTGCCCCTACATCATCAGCACACTGCAGTGTTGTACCGGGGAGTCAACAAAGTATTGCTGTGAGATATGTATGACTGCAGTGTCCATGTCTAACCTATGCTACGCTGTGAAATGCCTACATTGGTAAACCCAAACCTTGTTTTGTAGCTGACAGTACTCTGAGATGATAGTAACTGAACTGGTCTGAAACACCAATCTATTGTACTCTAGGGCTTGCACATGTGTCAGGGTCACAGTAGCTGCAGTGTCTCTGGGTCAACAGCAGAGTGAAAAGCACTTTATCCATCATCTATTCATGATGGTAATGTGCATGTGACATATATATATATTTATATGTATGAGCATCAATATGCATATGGGGACCTCGTGTAATACAAACCCAGCATTATTTTGCACTGAAGACTGAGGATGGGCATCCAGACCATGCATTACAAATACTGAGCAATGAGCCTGTGTTTGCTGTGTATAAACAACACTTGTAACCATCATGCTAAACAAGCACAACACCTCTAAGGGAAGAAGCATGGACAAAGGCCACATATGCAGCTGTGTGTGATGTGTACATGGCCTCATAGATCCATTGAAATCTAGTAGGCTATGGCTGCATGTTCAGTATATATGTCATGGCGTCCAAGATTGGCCCTCTCTGTTAGGGTCTAATCTCTACAGCATCAGAAATGTGTGGGCCATGCATCAGCTGCGGTCATCTTACCATTACTCAGCAATGGGACACAGTGAAAGCAACTCACTCTGTTTGTTAGCCTGAATTGAAAAGAGTATGCATCAAATACCACATATTGAGCAGGTGCAAGGGTTCATGGGGCTGAGCAGAAAAATCATACCTTTGGATGGCATCACCACCAACACAGGCTACTGCTAATCTCTTTTAATTGTAGTTAAAAAAGAAGAAAAACAACAAAGCAGCATGTAGGAATTGAACAGCAGGTCTGGTAATTCAACCATTGTACTAAACCAGCACACCAGCAACTATGGGAAACCTGACAAATAAATGGAATGTTTCTCTCTGCAAGCTATGTAACAACACGTTTATACATTCACATCATTACTGCAAGATGTGTCTCTATGTGCACTATAGATATGCAAAAGCGCAGATAATCACATTCCCCATTCAGGGTCACATCTTCCAAGTCACCCCACTGGGTGGCCCATGTATCAACTGGGGTCACAGTGCAGCCAGTTTGGCACTAGTGTAAAGACCATGGGAGAAATCTATATAAGCATTAAGAGGAACATGGGTACATTATTAATTGGGTATCCTGCACCTGTCTGGACTCTATAATGTATTGACTGTATAATGTGTTAAAAAGTAGGAACCCTGGGATGTGAACTCTGCTCAAAGACACTGTGGTCACCATTTTGCTGAACATGCACACCACCTACAATTGCAAGGTGTGCTAATAAAGGAAATATATGTATCTTTCAGATTTTGTAAAAGAACCACATAAATGCACATGATGCCTGTAGGATGTGGCTGCATGTTCTGCATATATGTGATGGCAGCACACAGTGGCCCACTCTTGCAGAGTCTAATGTCTGCAATATCTGCCTTGTGTCAGCCATGCAACAGCTGCAGACATCTTACCAATACTGTCTAATGGGTCACAGCGGAAGCCTCACACGCTGCCTGTCTGAGAGTCAAGAGTGCTGAGAGTGTGCATCAAATACCAAACAATGAACAGGACCAACGGTGCACGGAGATGTGCAGAAAGATCATTCTTTTGGATGGCATGTCCTGCAACACATAAGAATGTTTTTATTGAAAAGAAAAAAAAAGGGAGAATTGAACCAGAGGTCTAGGGTGTCCAAAGAGTGATTTAACCATTGTGACAAACCTGTAGACCAGTGATCATGGAAAGAATGACAAATAAAGGGAATGTAGCTCTTTCTGAAAGCACAGCAGGTTTATACAATCACATCATTCCTGTAGGATGTGCTTCTATGTGCACCCAAGAAGGGAAGCTGCCCAGTACAGCCTTCCGCATTTGGGGGTCCCATCTCCAAAGCCTACCCACTGCATGGGCCATGCATCTGCTGGGGTCACAGTAGGCACAGTTTGCAACAAGTGTAATGAGCATCCTTGAAATATATCTGAGTATTAAGAGGGATACTGCTACATCATGTCATGTGGATCCTGCACCTGTATGTTGACAACCGAAATGTTGATAACTGCCAAATGTCCTTTTGTGCCCCTGCCCTACCACAGAATGCATCAAACACATCTTGATTCCAACAGTGTGGCATATGGTCATGGTATAGAATTATGCGCCATTTGTCAAAGGCAACAGTTGGCGCCTTTCAAGAATCACACCGAAGTCATTTACATAGAGAACTATGGATTTTACCTTTGTAAATGACTTTCCAAATGTGCACCATGAACCATAATGTAAAGATGAAGGTTCCTATGAGCCATGGATGTGTTGCAGAGGTACAAAATATGTGTTCACAACTGCACCTTTAGGTCAATAAAGCAGCTTTGGAATGTCCCAGTATGGCACCAGGTCCATGCTGCTTTGATTTAATCCAATATATATGGAATACCCATCTAAGCAATGTCTGAGGATCCTGAAACGCACATAATGAAATGGCCTTTGACAGGTGTGTGACACATTGTCATGAGCTGCAGAGGATGAACCACACATTTGACTCTATTGGCTGCACAGAATCAAAATAAAACTGATTTATTTCCAAAATCTATGTGTACATAGTTTGTGTATTGGCTAAATAAGACATATATGGTATAGTAATTTTTAATAAATTCACACAATGAGTGGTTATAGAGTCACAACATATCCATACATGCACAATGTAAATACACAAACAACACTGTGAGACCCTGTATGCAGAGGATCACTCATGGATATGGGTAACGAGATGATCCAGGTTGCTTTAGGGAACCTTATGGGGATGTGTCACAGACAGTCCCCATGAAATTCGTTGCTCAAGGATATTATCAAATCACATAACCTATACACAATGTTCCTCTGCAGTTACACACCCAATATTATGTTTGTTTTGTCCAAAACCATTTGTGCTCAGAGATACAGTCATGGCAGTGACATGGTAATACAGGCAAACTTTAAATGACCATGAGGATTGGTTCACTGTGGTTGTCAGTAGTGTTGCAGCTTCAATGTCCGCTGCAAGGAGTCTCTGAGTCCCTGGCTATATTGGTGTGTGAAGGACAGCACATATCTCCAAGTTCTGTCACGCAGCAAAGGATGTCTGCCCAGAGCCCTTAGCTTTGGTGATGAATATGGCAGAATCCATAGTAAGTTAGTGTGAGAGCTAGGAAGTGGCAAGGTGCAGCTCCTATCAGTGAAACCTTTGACATCGTTCCTCACAGGCAACTTATAAAGAAGCTGAGCACCTTAGGGATGGACCCTAAAGTTACTGCTTGGGTTAGAAATTGGTTGAATGGGAGGTGATAAAGGGTACAGGTAAATGGAGCTCACTCTGAGGAGAAGGAGGTTACCAGTGGTGCCACAGGGATCTGTCCTTGGTCTGATTCTTTTTAACATCTTTGTTAGTGATATAGCAGAAGGGCCATCGGGTAAGGTTTGCCTCTTTGCGGATGATACCAAAATCTTCAATAGAGTAGACACCCAAAAGGTATAGATAACATGAGGAGGGATCTAGCTAAGCTTGAAGAATGGTCTAGAATTTGGCAGCTGAGATTTAATGTTAAAAAATGCAAGGTCATGCATTTGGGCTGCAGTAATCCAAGGGAGCAATATAATATAGGGGGTGAAGTGCTTTTGTCCACTAAAGAAGAGCAGGACCTAGGTGTGATTGTGCCTGATGATCTTAAAGTAGCTAAACAAGTAGAAAAGGTGACGGCAAAAGCTAGAAGGATGCTTTGGTGCATAGGGAGAGAAATGGCCAGCAGAAGAAAGGAAGTGATAGTGCCTCTGTATAAGTCTTTGGTGCGACCTCATTTGCAGTATTGTGTGCAGTTCTGGAGACCACACGTTCAAAAGGATAGAAGCAGGATAGGGGTGATATGATTGAGACGTTTAAATACCTCCGTGGCATAAATGTACAGGAGGAGAGCCTCTTTCAATTGAAAGCAAGTTCTGCTATGAGGGGACATGGGATGAGGGTGAAAGGGGATAGGTTCAGGAGTTATATGCAGAAATATTTCTTTATGAAAAGAGTGGTGGATCTGTGGAATAGTCTTCCAGTGGAGGTGGTAGAGATGAGGACAGTATCTGAATTCAAAGAAACATGGGACAAACACAGAGGATCTCTAAAAGAAAAAAGGGGACTGTTGTAGTGGTTGATATAGAAGGACAGACTAGATAGGCCATGTGGTCTTTTTCTGTCATCATGTTTCTATGTGTCACACTGTATTGCCGTATCTTTGTATTCCTTCAGGATGGCCTGGTCCAGCACTTTGATAGCAATGTCCTTCCTTGCCATGGGCTCTCAACATACTGTGATGAAGCTGAAGCCATTGAAGCTATAGATTTAGGAAAAAACACTGTTTATTATAAAGCAACTGACTCACAGAGGGTGCAGTTACCTAGAAGTGCAGCTAGAGGGAGCAGGCACGAGGCTGCAGAAGCTAAGCTGACACACCCAGGTTTTGAGAATGCAGGAGCTAATCAGGTACACCTGAGTGGAGAGCCAGGAAGCTCAGTGGAGAAACGGCTTTATAAACAGTGCTCAGAAGGAAGAAAGCAGAGAGGATCTCGAGCTGAGAGAGGAACTGGGAGAGGATCTCGAGTTCAGACAGGAAATGAGAGAGGACTACAAGCTGAGAGAGGAGCTGAGAGAGGACCTGAAGCTCAGAGAGGACCACAAGTTTGGAGAGGAACACAAGTTCAGAGAGGAACTGAGAGAGGACCTGAGAGAGGAACCTCACATACTGAAAGGCAGAGAAGCTTGGAGTGCTTACAAGGAAGAGCTAAGTTCCAGTGAGGACAAGCCCGTTCCAGGAAGCTCCAGGAGCCAGTCTTCAGGGAAGACGGTGATAGAAGGAGACTGCCGGGTAGAGCAAATACCAGCAGAGCATGTCTCAAAGATCCAAGGTACAGTTATATTTCCTTTCCAAGATGTGAGCCAGATCCTAGAAAAGCTTATAACCCAGAGAACTGTACTGATAGGAAACAAAGCTGGGAAAGGTTTGTGAAACCTTTACAGAGAGGCATAGTAAAAATCCATAACAGTTATTTGCCAAACCAAGACCAGCAAGGCTCGGGAATATTGGAGAGATCTATTGAACTACAACCTGCCTTATCCAGGGAAAGCTCAGGACTAGCTGACAACACAGCTGAACAGGAACCTATGCAAATAGAGGTGATAGAACCAGAGCCGTTGCAGTTAGAGCACCCGATGGACTGCTCACTCTGTGTTTCCAAGAGTCTAGAGTCTCTCACAGAATTGTAACCAGCAGGACATGCTTTAACATATCTTTTTGCTGTTGCTAAGCTGAAAGAAGAAGTTCTGTATTTGTTTTTCCTCTTGGTGTTGAAAACCTGTTTGAATGCAAAGAACTGTGAAGCGCCTGTAACAGCTACTGACTTTGTAAATATTTTGGCATAAATCCTGAAGTAAGGTACATTTTGTTTTTGTCTTCCTGGAGAACCTTTGCGCAATAAAGGGAATAAAGACCATTTAAGTTTAACCCTGCACAAGGCTCACAACTATTTCTTTATGAAGTGGGACTACAAAGACCATGATGCACCTGGTCTAGAAAAGTTGTTCCTTCTTCAACCAACAATAAGTGTCCGCGGGAGTGAGATCGAGAGTGGAATGAGGGAAGCTGGGACGTGGAGACAGCGTCCTGAGACTACTGGACTGAACTGGTGGAGGCGACGCTGCTGGTTGGATATCGGGCAGGCACGCCCGGGACAGTCTTCCCCTTTCGGGGCCCTGAAGGGAGCTTTAAAAGCCCACTGGAACATCCCCCTCTTTGGAGTGAGATCGAGAGTGGAGTGAGGGGAGCTGGGACATGGAGACGGCGTCCCGAGACTACTGGACTGACCTGGTGGAGGTGACGCTGCTGGTTGGAGATTGGGCAGGCACACCCGGGACATTCTTCCCCTTGCGGGGCCCTGAAGGGAGCTTTAAAAGCCCGCTGGAACATCCCCCTCTTTGGAGTGAGATCGAGAGTGGAGTGAGGGGAGTTGGGACGTGGAGACGGCATCCTGAGACTACTGGACTGACCTGGTGGAGGCGACGCTGCTGGTTGGAGATCGGGCAGGCACGCCCAGGACAGTCTTCCCCTTGTGGGGTCTTTTTGTCTCCTTTAAATTCTCTCACTGTCAAGCGACCACGGAGCGTGTACCACGGAGCATGTCCTGAAGGGGCGTGTCTAAAGGGGCAGGTTCTGCCCCTTAGACGCCCCTTCGACGCCATCTCGGCGTTTTGAGAGTGGGCCTCTGCCCTTAGATGCAACGTATAGGGATTGGTGTACTTCCTCGCTTGCCTGGTAGTCTTTTCCCAGTTTGTATCTTGTAAGTATTGTTGCCTTATTGTAATTATTTCTTAGTAATGGGGAAGAGGAAGGCTAAAGTGGGAAAGAAAGTATCTGGGCCCGACGCCGGTGGATCTAAACCAGCCGGCCCTACAGATAAACACCTAGTTGCCCTTCCATCCCCTTTGGCTCAGTCCTCTCCCGATGGGGTTTCTTTGAGCCCCGATGGGAGATTTCCCCCTCTCTGCCCTGCCTTGGGGTTATCTGCCCCAGCATTACCTTTTTCTTCGGTGGATAGGGGGTTGAAAGATAAGGTGTGCTTACCGACTCCAGTTCAATGTTTAACTTCGGAGGCCTGTGTTGAGCTTCCTCAGTTAGCGTCGGAGGCGGATGTAACCTTAAAGGATGTATGGGGAGCATTAAAGTGTATAGATTTGAAAGTATCTTCTAAATTTAATTCCCTATGCACTTTTACCCAAGATGCTGCAACGGCTTTGCAGCAGTTGGATGAAAGAGTGTCTTCTACAGATTTGGCTATTTCTAAAATAGAATCCCAGGTGGCTCCTCTTCATGCGGCTAGTGTAGCAGTTATTAAGGATTCCTTTTTTTTACATTCAAAGTTGGAATCGCAGGAAAATTCTATGAGGATAAATAATTTAAGATTTTTAAATTTTCCTCAATCTCCATTGCTTTCTGCTAAGGTTCTATTAGATAAATATCTCAAAGAAATATTAGCTATCTCTGATGTGGTTGAAGTTTCTCAGATTTACTATATCCCTTCATCCTTGAAAAAGGTTAATAGTGCAGACGGCGAATTGGATGAGATAACTCCATCTATCTCCAACCTCACCGCCTTTATTGAAGATTCCCTAGAAATTATTTCCTCAAGGTCTACCCTGTTGGTCTCCCTTTCTTCAGTGGCGACCAAGCAGCGTATACTTAAAGCATACTTTAGGGTTAAAGCTGTTAAATTTTGTGGGCATGTTGTCAATATTTTCCCCGATATTTCGCATGCCACCCAAATGCAGCGGAGGCAATTTTTATCTTTGAAACCTCGCGTGCTTGCGTTGGGTGCCACGTTTTTCTTAAGATTCCCTTGTAAGTTTGTCGTTAATTATAACGGCATTTCCTATACTTTTATGGATGTAGAGCGTTTGGAGAAATTTTTAACGGATAGACGGGGCATGGATGGGGGTAATGTAGATTGATTATTATCTCCCTTTCAATTTATGGGCCATTGTATGGCTTTGATTACTAGATATTGTTTTCTTTTGTTTATCTGGTCCTGCTCCCATGATGTGGACTATATCATGTTTATTTCTTATTTGATGCATTGTTCTATGTTTGGCTTTTTCTGATTTTCTCTTAAATGTAACTGATCTGTATATTTGGTGATAATAATAAAAAATATTTCACTAAGTGTCCGCCCTCTCCTTTCTGCACGCTGCCACTAGGAGGGGCTGTGACAATACGCATCATGATTGTTGGACCTCCAATATCTGCCAGCACTGTCCCGAATGAAAGCTGATATTTTCATTTGAATATCCTGTGCCTTTGTAGTGAGACTGTCCATCTGCAAGGAAGTATTACATGGCATTGTTTTTATCCACCACAAAACAATCAGCACATGTACAGATAGCATGGCAACATTCATTTGCAGCTCACATCATCAGTGACATATTTCTGAACTATCTATGGTACATCTTCTTTACAGAAACATTAACACATTGCCTACACTGACTGTGGTATCAGTCAGTGAATTTACGGGGCCATTAAGACATCATATATCACAGATGCATGTAATGGCACTGTGAAGGCATGCAATGCCACACATCATAGGTGTTCTATCTCTACTTTCAGGTGCAAGGATTGCCAATATGGAGGAAGAACAGAGCATTTGAGCTAGCACACAGATATTTTAGCATGAGCAAGTAGTGTCTGTGTAACATATGCAGCTATCGGAGTCCTAGAACATACCTCTTCTGCCTCTGTGTAGTATGTAGAAGTCCAAAAACAATTCCACCTTTTCGTGCGTATGGAGCTGCACAACATTGTGCCATATGGAGAGTGTCTTGGCATGATCAGATACCTCACCAGAACAGTCTGAGTCATCCCCCGTAACCGGATTCTGTACAGTCCCAAACACATCAGGCACACACATCAGAGGGTCATGTCATGAGACACACGTGAAAGTAAGCCCATTTGTACACAGATGCATTTCCTAAAATACCCTCAACTTACATGCGAAAAGTCTCTCAATCAGAGATTGTTGGATTACTGCCCTCACATGTGTTTTTCCATGATCACGTACAGGATGGCAAACCGGATCTTACTATATACATATATATATATGTATGCGCATAGCAGTTGGTATCATCATGGTGGAGGAGGGGAAAATAAAATAATTCATACAGAGAGTATGAAAAGTAACTCAGCCTCTATTCTCACAGTCTTACTTTATCTGCCTCTGCAAAACTGGATAGATGATAAGAGAATGCTGCATTTGGCCTTTGGAATAACATTGTAATTGAGTGACCATAATCCAAATCTGATTTCCCCCAAAGTGTATGTGTGTGTTTGCGGCATTGTGAGATTGCTCTTATTTGGTCAGGGATAAAAACAGGAGTGTTAGTCCAACAACATGGCTACAATCACCAAGCACTCCCATCCTGCAATCACCCTGCAACTTATAAGAACATAAGATATGCCATACTGGGTCAGACCAAGGTCCATCAAGCCCAGTATCCTGTTTCCAACAGTGGCCAATCTAGGTAATACGTACCTTAACATCTCAGGTCATAGCCCCCCTTCCACCCCTCTTCTCCCTGAAGAGGTCTGTGCCTGTCAGCTTTGCTGAAAAGCAATTCTGCCACCCCATAGGTCATCTGTGCCCAGCTGCTGAGGTGAAGAGCAATGTCCTGCTTGAATACAGTGCCAGAGGTTTTCCAGTGGCCTGCAGGTGGATTGTCTGACCTAAGGCATCATATGCCAAAAACATATATCCTCGCACTGGCCCACACATGAATACTTCCACCTGAGTTCTTTTGGGACAAATGAAGCAGCTAGGCAACAATATACATAGGTGAGATGGGTCTGACTGACTAGCACTGATTCTGCCACTGCTGTGACATTCGGTGCATGTTGGGAGTCTATGCACCTCCAAGGTGCAGGGCCCTTTGCAAACAGCCCCCATGCAGAATGGACAAGCCGATCTGCCCTTTCCACAATCATTGTTGTTTGGATGACATCTTCTTCTTTTAAATGTTGTCAGTCTTGCAACAGCATGAGCACACAGCCTCTCTCAGCACAGGTAACCGTTGCTCAAAGTGCTACAGGTGCTATCAATTACAGTTTAGTAGTTTCTCTAGGGGATAACATGCCTGTTAGGAATATTACCAGCGCTGCAAGTGCCAAACACACAGTGATTGCTAAGAGATAACAGCAGGGAGTTAACAGAAAGGTCATTAAGTGCAGATGCAACATTCAGGATGGGAGAGGTAAAACGTGCATAACTGATTTTGCCTAGCACACAACTGAAAATATCTACAGATGACCGCATCAATTGTTTTCAGATGTACCTACTGAGGCAGAGATAAACTGCAAATGCCACAGAGGCTGGATTACTAATACACAGCGCCTGGCCTCATGGACATGTTGGTGCAGGAATAGTTTTAACGATCAAGGGGGTCCCCAAGGTCTAGCATAAAGCACATCCAAAAGGCAGAGCATGCACATATCATCCTGATATGACGAAAATCTATGTGAACATCAGTATGGAGATACTGATCAGATGAGGTAGCAAGGACAGGTTATGTATTTTGCAGAGGGTCACATCACAACTAACAAAACTATGATTCAAGGGAGTACAATATGCATTTGGAATGAAGAAACAGTTTAGAAGTCAGTCTCTGCTTGATACTTGATGTTGCAGGGCAGAAACAACACTTTACATGATATCAGAGGTAGAAACAAACATTCATTAGGCCATGTGTCTCCCTGCTATGTGACCCTTACCGTGAACCTTTCAACAAAAAATAGTCTGTGATTTTGCACCATTTTCCACACCAGCCGTGCTACCTGTAGTTCAGACACATTATGCACCCAGTAGAAAGGGAAATCCTACTCACCCAGCAGAACACAGTCCTCATACAGTCCAACCTCAAACTGTTAGAATACTGCTCAGTGATGCAAGATATAGGAGTCATGGATGGACCCTGGAAACCTAGGGACCACATTCAGAATACACATATTTGGATCACAAACTACCTGCACATTCAGGGAATGGTAGTGTTTGCGGTTGCGGTACACTGCCTCACTGTCTCTGGGTAGGGCCAGGACAACATGTGTGAAATCAATGGCTCCCATCACGTGTGCTATCCCTGCAATTTGCTCAAATTGCTGGTTCAGGGCCACCCACTGTTGTTCCAAGTATTAGGAAACACAATGTAATTCCTTACCCAGCTGATCATGGCTTGCACTACCTGGTGGAGACAGCGTGAGAAGGAGGAACGGTTCGTACTTCAACTACAGTCACAGATGTTTGGAAACAGCCAGAGGCAAAGAAATATAAGGCACTCAGAAGCTTTACTAACCCTGGTATGGCATGAGACTGAACAGACAGAGGCTCAAGGTCAGATCTCAGATCCTCATAGAGCTCCATGATAGCCTCTGTGCTCAGACGGGAAAGGGAGATTACTTGACCCTCCCTCATGCCTTGGAGGATGGCTCTGGGCCTGTAGAGGCGAGGCTGTCTGGGGTGGACCTCTGCACACCTACGGCGCCATGGTTCCCCATACCTGGCCTCAGCATCCTCCACAGCAACAGGCCTGTGTTGCTGTGGGCTGCATCCCTGCTCATGGCCACTCTCCCTGGCGCACCATCTTCTTCTGCAAACAAGCATCATAATCCACCAGTCACAAGGACAAAGTGAGACATCTTGGTGAAGGGGAGCTGCATTGCATTATGCCTTAAATATACTTTGCTGGGGAAAGGGAGGTGTCTGTCATCTTAACAAACACAACTCACCTGGTCCTCAATGCGTTTGGCACGTGGTAGCATCAGCACACTGTACTTACCGCGTGCTAAGGTCATTATCGCATTATCGTCATTATCGCATGGTAGCATCAGTACATTGTTGGCCGGTAGCATTAGTATCGCCCCATATTTTCCACACGCCTATATCAGTGAGCCCTACGTTTCTTGTCATACGTAATCATGACCAAAGATAATGTCCACATTTATGCCTCCGCACCTACACAGTACTCCCTCCTTGCTAACGCCAGTCATGAAGGACAGCACCTATGGTGCAACACTCACATGCAAAGGGAAGACATGTTCTGAACCCTTGCAGAATCACAGACCACGTAGCTAACATGTTATGCATGCTTGTGCAAATGACAGGTAGTCAAACACAATGTCAAGCTGAGCACTGCTATTATGCACATCAGTTCACCAATTGTCATGTAATATGTTGAACACACACAGAGAAAACAGCAAGTCTTACTTTGGAAGGATGCAGTCTGACAAGCCACTTTGAATCTAGATCAAACACCCACCCACCCACAAAACAATGTCTCTGGGTCTGTCCAGTGAATAGCCACACAGGGAACCTTAGAACATCTAAATGTTGAAATAATATGCTAACTGAGGACTCACCAGGGACTTGTTCAGTAGCATTATTACATCAACCTTTCTGCTGGTAATGCCCCATGTATGCGACCTTGCATCAGCCATTGGCCAATACCTCACCACACTGTTTCTCCTATTTTGAGATCCTCACAAGCAATTACCTCTCCATCCTCCTCCCAGTCTCTCCTCAACAACCTGGAGCCCCCTAATGTCACCAAGATTTCCATGAACAGCTGCTAGCCAAGTGCATGACACAGCACCTCCTCACGTTAGATCTTTATTGCCAAGCATGCCCAATTCTAGTAGCATTTGTCAGTCTTTCCTCATCTTAGCCAAACACGCTGCAAAGTCATTTTTGTGTCAAAGTCTGGTGTTAGCATCAAAAAATGCAGACTTTCACAGTCTCTCTTGCAGCTTTGTCACTCACATATACATTGAACAGTAATGGTACCTGTGTAAAAATATGGGTCACACTGCTAATCACCTTCACGTCATCAGAGTGTGGTGTGTGTATTGTCAATGTGTGTGGTCTGTGGCTCCCAAAGATGTGAGACATCAATGTACCTTGGGAACCATCACCAAGCTGTTGAGTTCATTGAGAGGAGTCCTACGAGGAACAGCAGCAAAGACTATACAGAAAACTGGACAGATCACATTATACGCATGCCCTAAATATGCTTCCCTGGTGACACACTCCAACAACCTTTCCATATGTTTTTCCTCATGATCGTCCTTAGGGAAAGCCATGTTGTGACAGATCATGCAAAAGGTTGTTTTTTTGTGGTCACCAAAGTTTGAACATTCCAAAGCCCCTCCATTATCCTCGCTTACCACTGACATAATGCCTATTGGCCTTTAGCTGGTGAATTTTTGTCACTGCCACCTTTGGGAGAAGGTATCAAATCTGCCCTTTTCAGGTCCTGTATGCAAGGATCCATGTGAAAACATGCAACAGCCCGCAAGAACCTCCCTGAGCTATATAAGTATCCTGTGATCAATGCCATCCAGGCACATGGTCATGTATACATGCAGTCTACAAACATGTTTCTAAACATCTTGTTCCCTGAATGTGGTTGTATGTACCTCATTCTTATTTGAAGATTTGACAACTACACCTGGTCCTTCTGCATGATTTGCAAGAGTTACAACAGAGCTGAGGTTGTTCTTTAGCATCAACATAACAGAAGAGCTCCCAGGACCAGAATGCTATGGTGGGAATTGAACCTCGGACTACTGTATCAAGAGGTAGTGCAATAACCACTATGTCACAGCTTCTGAGACAGCAATGTACTGATGCAGAGAGTATACAGGTCAGTGATGACAGTGTCTGTGGTGTGTGTGTTGTTGTGGCATTCAGCCTCCAATACCCATGAGCCACTGCTCCAGAGGAATGTCTCTCTGCTGATGATTGACACATGGAGAATGCAGTGAATAAGCAAATGCACATAATTTGAGACTACGAGAGTGTGTATCAGAAGAACATTTCTGCTGCAAAGTATGCCTGTGTGTGGTCACACATATCACCCTGACCATTGTGATGGGAGTCCAGCATCTGGTCACAATTTCACACACTCTTGGAGATGCTCTTTGGTGACTGTGCTGCAGCTATACAACCATACTGGTCTGTGGCAGGCTGTGTTTGCAGTTTATTTTATTTATTTATTTATTTATTTAGCTGTATTTATATCCCGCTTTTCACCGGGTCAAAGCGGTCAATTGGGAGATACATTTAACACGAGGGGATATGACACACATACGCTAATGCTTACAGGGAACATGGGCAATGGAGGGTTAAGTGGCTTGCCCAAGACCACAAGGAGTGCCTATAGGACTAGAAATCCCAGTCCCTCCGGCCTGAGATTGCTGCCCCCAGGTGGGACTTGAACCCCCGGCCCTCCGGCCTGAAGTACCTTGTCCTAACCACTAGGCCACTCCTCTCACTATTTATTTGGATATCCAATTCAAGAACTACTTGTTAGTAGCATCTTGCTTGTGACAGTTACAACCTTACCCTGTGGCTGGGATCTCATGAATAATTCAGTGTGGCAGACCTGTGTATGTCAGTTCTCCATGGTTAGATTTCAACTGGGTACTGCAGTATATGGCACTGGCCTAGGTCTGGTGCAACTGTTTGTTATGTGTATACCTGCAACGAGTGGCTATGCACCTTCTGTCTTACCATGTCTACACCCAGAACCACCTTAGTAGCAAACATGGCCACACCAACATAAAAAAATAGGAAGCCGAGGTAGACCACACCAGCTGCACAGCACTGATTTCCTTCACCCATGCACATATCCTTAGCAGTCAAGCTGCTGGGAACTATACAATGCATGCATTAAGAAAGACATAGCAAACTATGGCATGTGCATCAGTGTTTAGTGCTCTCCATATATAGGATGCACCCACATGACCACAACCTGACAGTATATAAGAATGATCAGTATACCTAGGTGAGGTCTTGTCACATCCTCATTATAGTTAGAATGCCCTCTCCCCAGGAAATGCTGTCACCAAACAGGGCATTGTCATGCCACATGTAGATAATGTTCTGTCTTCCAATGTGAGTAGTACCCAGCCAGAACAATGCAGGCCAATAGTCTCTGTATCTGGCCATACCCGCAATCCTTAGCTACACATTATGCAGATAGGCATGTGAAGCCTCAGTAGAGTCTAGGCAATGGCTGAGACCGTGAAAAGCATACAGACATCTGACAATTTTGAGACTGGCACAACATATACACCATCTTCAAAACACTCTGCATATGTACTGCTGGTTGTCTAACCTTGTCCGCAACATTTCTCTCTGCCCCAGCTTAAACATTGTTGAGGTTTTCTCATTGTATAAGTGTTACTGTTCTTGCATCACATTACTGTGCTCCAGTAGCATGGCTCACCAGTCAACTGAGGATAGCGGAGACTGAACATGTGGCTGTTGGGTGCTTGCCTCATACAGGCGCGTGCCATTGGGGCATGCACAAGATGGCATTGTAGCTGCATTTTAATGTTAAAAAATATATACCTTAAAAAAAAAACCTCAGGCAGGACTTGACCATTTGACCCACTACTCAGATATACACAGACTAAGTGCAAGGAGCCACATGGTAAACACTGTAGCACATCCTTCCCTCGGGAATGCTAAGAGTCTCCTCAGGTTAACCTTGCCACACTTTACAATTTAGATGGCATACAGGTCTCTCGCATAACTGTACTGTAATTTATTGTAAATTAATATGATGTACTGTAATTTATTACAATGTCTTGTCTCTCTGTCCTCCATGCCCCCATGTAAACCCTTTCGTTGTCCTATTAACCACTTTGATTGAAGGAAAAGGTGGTATACAAAATGGATTAAATAAATAAATAAATAACTCATGATTGGTGTAGGAGCATGTTTATCTCGCTGCAGACCATGTCTGCAAAAGAAATCCATATACCCATTGTATGCCGCAAGTTTGATGGTCATGCCTGTAATGTATCTCCAAACAAGTCCACCAAGGGAACAGCAAACTGCCACGGATAGGACCAACACAAAAACCAGTCTGGAAACGTGGCAGATAGGGCAAGGGAAGCCTTTATTATTCCAAGGGGTGAGTGATGCCAAAACCTGACACTGGCTGTGTTTCGTTTGATCTTCCTCAGGGGTATATCGCTCAACACTATGGGGCTTGTTTACAAAGCCGCGGTAGCGGTTTGCGATCGTAATCGGAGCCGCGGCCCCATTGATTTCAATGGGGCCGCGGCTGCGATCGCGATCGCGAACCACTACCGCGGCTTTGTAAACAAGCCCCTATATTGTGTGTTGAATGAACAAAAACCTTTTCTGAAAATGGATCCACAGGGATCATGAACAAATCGAAGGAACGCTTCTTGAACAAATCTGACAGCCACTGCTAGAATCATCAAAACAATGATGGTCACACCTGTAATGTATCTCCAAACAAGTGCATACACATGTATGTAGACTGAAACCAAGCAAACCATGGTAGCTGCAATGGGGTATGCCCCTCACTGAGACACAGGCTGTCTGCATGGGCATGAGGAATGTCTGTGCCATACATGCATGCTGATCAAGGTTAAAGAAAAAAAACAACCCTATGATGTGCCACAAAACATGTTGAGGCCTGCAGCACACTACATATGGCAAATCACTGCTGCAGTCCCCAGTGGTGCTATGTGTCAGTACCTTTCACACCCCATCCCCCTCTGCAAAATGTTGCCCAGACACATATTTGCCCACCACAACATAGCACACACAACATATAACCTATGGTCAACCACACCTACTCTTGCCAACATGCAGAACATCCCTTGTCCCCTTCTGCTATTACACCATGATGGCATTTATCTGGAATTACAATACACTCAAGAGAATTGGCCATAGTGGACCTGTTGTGACCTGTGGCTGTGTCTTTATATTTACCTGCAGGATTGTTGCTGGCACTGTCTTCACTTTCATATGCAAGACTCCTTCCCCACACCCACACATTCCTTTGCCTTCGTGATTAGAGCTGTGCTAATATTAGATGTAGTGTACAATTCAGCACACACAGGTACACAGCATATGTGGCACATCCATGACTATGTCCCACATGCTGTATACTTCTACATCATTATATACATTGGAGGATGGTGATGTGTAGGTTTGCATGTACGTATACGGCAGGTGACTGGATGTGCCCTGAGCACATTTACCTGTGGAAAGGTTCCATGTTCTCTCCCTTGCTGTAGATGTGTGGCTATCACTATGGAAGATGCCTAGATTTAAATGCCATGATAAATATGGAATGTATAGGTTGGTCTCTGTGGCAACAGACACATGTATGCGTCAGTCTGACTGATATAGGTGTGGTGGGTCATAACCCGCACTATGTGCCTCTTCTGCTACATACTGTACATCTTTAGTCCTTTGTTCAGAAGCACTTGTCATTGTTGTATATCAAGGGCTGTGATAAATGCTGGTCCAACATGCATGCCCACAATCTAGCTCAGCGATGGCGAACCTATGGCACACGTGCCAGCTGTGGCACGCGAAGGCCTTGCAGCTGGCACGCGGGAAGGTCCGCGGGAAGGCGGGACAATGCTGCACGGAGCCCGTCAAGACAGGAAGGGCTCCGCAACGATTTTACAAGCACAGCCGCGGTTCCCTAACAGGCAGGGAGCCGCGGCTGCAGACGAAGGGAGGAAGACATGGGGAGAGGGGGGCTACCATCGACATGGGGAGAGGGGGGGGCTACCATCGACATGGGGAGAGGGGGGGGGCTACCATCGACAGGGGGAGAGGGGGGGGGCTACCATCGACATGGGGGGAGGGGGGCTTACATGGAGGGAAGGAGCTGATATGGATGGATGGAAGGAGGGGGGCTTACATGGAGGGAGGGAGCTGATATGGATGGATGGAAGGAGGGGGCTTACATGGAGGGAGGGAGCTGACATGGACAGATGGAAGGAGGGGGGCTTACTTGGAGGGCGGGAGCTGATATGGATGGCGGGAGGGGGGCTTACATGGAGGGAGGGAGCTGATATGGATGGATGGAAGGAGGGGGGCTTACATGGAGGGAGGGAGCTGATATGGATGGATGGAAGGAGGGGGGCTTACATGGAGGGAGGGAGCTGATATGGAAGGAGGGGGGCTTACATGGAGGGAGAGAGCTGATATGGATGGATGGAAGGAGGGGGGCTTACATGGAAGGAGGGATAGATGGAGGGAGGGGGCTGACATGGACAGAGGGGGGACTGACATGGAGGGAGGCTGACATGGACAGTGGGGCTTACAGGGAGGGAGGGAGGGAGCTGACATGGACAGATGGAAGGACAGGGGCTGACATGGAGGGAGGGGGGCTGGCATGCACAAAGGGGAGAGACAGGGACATACTGGACAGACGGGATAAATGCTGGAGAGAGGCGAGAGACATTGCGGCTTAGGATTATAATGGGCTGATGGGGGAGCTAGCACTGGTAATGGGCAGATGGGAGGGGACTAGGACTGGTAATGGGTTGAAGGCTAGGACTGGGAATGGACTGATCAAGGGGGGGGGGGTTGGGACTGGTAATGGGCTGATAGGGGGGTATGACTGATAATGGACTGATGGGGGGCTAGCATTGGAAATGAGCTGATCGGTGAGGTTAGGACTGGAAATGGGCTGATGGGGGGATAGGACTGGTGATGGGGGGGGTAGGACTGGTGGTATTGGGCTGATTAGGGGAGGCTAGCACTGGTAATGGGTTTGAGGGGGGATTAGCACTGGAAGTGAGCTTATTGGGGGGCTTTGACTGAGAATGGGCTGATTGTGGGGAGGGGAGGATAGAGCTGCTGGCCCTGGAAGAAAACTGGGGGCTAAGGCTACAAATGGGCTGATGCGAGGGGATGGGAGAATGGAACTGGAAGGGAGTGGATCTGAGAGGGGCTGCCATGGTATTTGTACTAGAAGGGACTGGTCAGTGGGGAAGGAGGGGGACTGGAAGGGAATGGACACCAGTGGCAATCATGGGAATGCAAGTTGACATTGGAAGGTACTGGGAGTGAGGACTGGAAAGGGGCTGATACTGGGGAGGGTTACTGGGACTGGAAATAGGCTGATGGAAAGAAGTGAAGAAAACGAAAGAAGAGATAAGAAATGGCAGATGGACCATAGACCACAGAAACAGAGCTAAGAGAAGACAGGAAAGCAGAAGCCTCAGATCGGGACCAGCATGATCAGAGAATAAATTGGTCAGACAACAAAGGTAGAAAAAATAATTTTATTTCATATTAGTGATTTGACTACAAAATCATCATAATTTTGAAATCAAATATTGTTACTTGTTGTGATTAATTAACCGTATTTTCCGGCGTATTTTTTTTGGTGTGCGCTGGAAGAGGGGTAGTCTTATACGGCGAGTATAGGCCAAACACCTATATTTTAACAGGAAAAGTAGGGGGTCGTCTTATACGCCCAGTCGTCTTATACGCCGGAAAATACGGTAAGTAAATTTAACGTTTTCTATGAAAAGTAGTTCTGAGGGGGGTCAAAAAAATATTAAAAGAAAAGTGACAATAATATAATAATATATTTATAATGTGGATTACATTTGGGCCCTCATATTTACCTCAGGCTATGATTGTGATTGTGATTATGATGGTACACTGTAAGAAACAATATATGCAGTGTTAGATTTGTTTTAAATGTCGCAATGGTTTTGCGGCTCCCAGTTTTTTTTTTCCCTTCGGAAACGGGTCCAAGTGGCTCTTTATGTCTTAAAGGTTGCAGACCCCTGTGCTAGGAGAAAGGCCCCAGCCCGGCCCCGCGCTTCCCCTTCCGGTCGGAGCTTCTGCGCGCCTCTCGCCGAGAAGCTGCACGCTAGGGCTCGTGCGCCGTCCTCTCGCGAGATTATAGGACCCGCGCGGGAGCTGGGTTCCAAAGAAGAGCAAAACCTACCACTTTCATGATGAATGGGAAATGGACTACTTCTTCATCATGGTGAAAGACAAGTGTTGTGTAATTTGTAACGCCCCAGTATCCTTGCCCAAAATGGGTGATCTGGAACATCATTATAAGGCTCTAAAATATTGTTGTTAAGGTTTAATTGACGTGCTGGCACTTTGAGGAAATTCTTTGGTTTTGTGCGGCAGTTTGGGCACTCGGGCGCAAAAAAGGTTAGCCATCACTGATCTAGCTGCTGCACAGACCTCACAACACATGGTGCCATGATCTGTACATAGTCACGGTTGCTACATGAACCTATACCACACCCACGCGTGTTACAGGATCTATGAGAAATGCATGCTGCATCAGAAAAGAACAGCACACTATATCCCAGCATGTGCTAGCTCTTATATAAATAAATAAATGAATATATATATATATATATATATATATATTGTCATGGGGTAGACAGCATAAAAGGTGAAGTGCTAAAGGCTAGTGCAGAGAATGAGCTTAATTGCCAGGAGATAGATAGCACTAAGCCTGAAACACTAAGAAACAAAATACAGGAAAAGCTCACTTGTCAGAAGCCAGATAGCATTGAGCCTGAGATAGTAAAGGACAGTGTGGGGGAAGGGCTTGCCTGGCAAGAGTTACAAAACACAGACCATGAAACATTAGGAAATAAAATAGAAGAAGAGCTTACCTGGCAGCCTCAGGGGCAGTTGCTGCAGGCCCGGAGCAGTGAGGCAGGAAGGGGGAAAGCAAACATTCCACAGAGTCTGTGTGAGGTAGTGAGAATTGAAAATGCCAATCAGGCCCACCTGAACTCAGAGTCACGTTCCACGTTGAGTGAGTTGGGAGATAAAAGCAGCTGTGAAATCTCACACAGGCAGACTGAGGCCGAGCTGGGAGGTAAAGCATTGCATGCTGAGCTGGTAGCTGGAGCATTGGAGCCTGAGCAGGAGTTTGCAACTGAGACAGAGAATGGGAAACAGCAGGAGGAACACTGGCAGAGTAAGCTGGAGCCTGAGTTAGAGGTGAGACCAGAGCTTAAGTGCCAGGTGGAGAGCAGAGCTCAAGGGACCTCTGATTGCTGTTCCAGGCAAGCTGGGAGAAAAGCTGAGAGTGAAAAATCCCAAGCCATTACCACAAGATACGGTACGTGAGGGAACCACTGCTGGTAGGAGGCAGGCTGACCAATCCAAGAGACTTAAGCAAGGCTGCAGCCAGGTCTCCCCAGCCAGAGAGGTCCTCATAACAAAGCAAACTGCTCAGCTAACAGGAAGCAGAGATCCCATACAAAGGAGCACCCAGGGAAGAGGGAGTGAGAGGCCATCAGCCAGGCCTCACAAACAGCTTTCCCTCACAGAGAAGTACAGGGCAGAGAGAAAGCCTTGGTTGGAGGCAGACGGATTGGAACTTATCTTTGGCAGAATAGAAGATAATTACTCTGTTTATGCAAAGGGGAGGAAAAGGAATCCCAGGGATAAAAGCCATGCAGACAACCAACAAGGGGTCTCTCTTATAGCCAAGCCAGGGGAAGGAATCCCCAGAACAGCTCCTAATACCAGGAACTCTCATAGGCAGCTCTCAAGGGTAATTACTGAGGTTTACCCAAGGCAAGGTGCAGAGTACAGTTTCATAAAGACTCCCAGTCCTTACACAGGAATAAGTTATAGCCCCAGGCATGGGGAGAACTGTAGCACAGAGAATATTCCTGTAACAACGGAAGGTGAGGAAGAGGTGCCTGATGATTGGGAGAGTTTTTATTGAAGTCAAGCAAGAAGTAGTATTTTGTGCACAGTGAAAATACTAGACGGTATTGCTGAAGGGTATTGTGCACAGTGAAATACTGGAGTGTATTGCCGAGGATATTGTGCACAGGGAAATTCTGGACTGTATCACTGAGAGATATTGTGCACCGTGTAAATACTGGACTGTATTGCTGAGAGAAAGCAGTATTATCATTTCTGGTTTAAAACCCTTTTGACCTGGTGAATTCAACCATTCATTTATGTTGTCCCTTATGCTGTAACATCCTAAAGGGAAGGGGAATAAAACCCATCTTTTCATTTGGACCACAACTACAGAGTCCTTATTTCTTCCACAACACAATGCTACCCGGCTCTAGGCATCCGCCTAGGACCGGCAAGCAGTCACAATATATATATATATATATATATATATATATATTTATTTTGTTGGGGTTTTTTTGTCTTATTTTTTTCTCTTGCCAATGTACTCAACAGACACTGTCAGAAGTTATCCTATCAATGGAAGCGATGACTTTGTCCTCACATTAATACGTGACACGGTATTCACGCACAAGATGATCCACTATATGTTAATGCACCAAGCACCATGATGTGGGACATTAAATATTGCAAAGTCACCCTGTACCAGATGACCAACAGTCATGCATATATGATGTGGACATCCTTGCAAACTACACACAATCAGAAACAACTACAATGAAACATTCTCCACAGCAATCATGGTCACATGGGTTCCGGTCTGCCCACCAGACCTTCTCACCACAGCTGTAACACATATGTGCATGCTTGCTGCAGGATATCTCACACAGTAAGCCTCACCTACTCAAATGACACACTCAGTAGAGAACTGCTATTGCAACATCATCTATCAGCAAACATGATAATATAGAGGTTAACTTGTGTTGTGGGCAGCATGACCAATGCCGATTGTTTACATCAGAAATAGCTACCTCCTTGCTGCCCATCAATGGTGTAGGGTGAAGGTACCCACCTAAGAGCCTTATAGCAGTTCCATATGGAATGTTGTGGAATAACAGGACAAAAGGAGAGGTTTAATAACAGCAGTAGGCCCCACCTGTGTGGGAGTTGTCTACTGTGCTCCACATACACCCTTTTCACCATCAGCACATAGCCCATGAGGAACAACAGGCGTGTTTTTCATACTCAGGGAATGACTGCAGCACATGATGTACTAAGATGCTGGTGTAGCTGATGGTATTTGGTACCATTCAAAAACAAGTGCTGTCCATAAAAAGAGATGCATTTATCTGTGTAAAACCAGGGAGCCTATGACAATAACATAACTGACACAATATGTAGTCTGAAAATATAGATATATTTATATTATAAGTGTAAACACAAACCAAAAAGAGAAATAATGTATCAAAAATAAAATAAGTGATTCCTCTCACATAAGGTATTTACACAAAGAAAAGAACACAAAAATACAAACAATAGCAGCTATACATTGCAGCATGCAGCTTTCAGGCACATTTTCAGCAGGTAAGACATAGACCTATACTAAGGCACAGAGCCACCCATCACTGGGCTCAGGGTTTCACTGGGGGCCAGGTGGGGGCCCAGACACACCAGGTGATATTCACAAATATTTTACAGGGAAGTGCATTCATTGGAGTGGTCACTGAAGTGCTGCAGCTCCCACAAATTGTAGACACAATGTGGGCCCTTGGATTGCACAGCAAACATATGTTCAACCAGACCTCAGAAACAATGCCCTCAGCCCCCCAGTGCCTTCCCAGATCTGTTGCAGCACCTATAACCCTTCATGACAGATGAGATTCATGGGGCCTGTATGTTGATAGACCAACCCATATGGTACACCCTGGCTGCTGTGGGGTGACATAGGCCTACCTCATACAGGTCTACTGTAACAGTCGATGACATATGCATGCATATGACATCATCATAAGTGCCTGTTAATCCTTTTCCGCGAGGAATGGTGCAATCAGTGAGACCTAGACAACACAGATGTAGTTGGTATGGCATTGACTATAACCACTATATGTGGACAATGTGACACAGGTTGCCCATCCAATTATACCTTCTCTGATGGGAATCACACATGCTATGACACAGAGCACACATATTAAGTGTGAAGAGGCAGGCTACTCACTCCAGCAAAGGCATGTTGAGATGGATCTCTCACATTGATCGTACAATCATGACCTTGATCTAGGACCTTTCGGGGGAAACAATGACAATCTATTGTTTCATAGTGGACATCATATGTCACACACACATTACTGAGATTAGAAGCATGCACAGAGGAGAGGGTCACAGAGATGGCAAGTTGCCCATCTTTTGACAATGTCACAGAAACACAAAAGGTCATGGTGAAGGTTTGACAATTTATTTATTTATTTACATTTCATTATATACCGCACTATTCGACATCAGCGCGGTTTACATCAAACAAAACATTTCAGTACACAAAAAATGTTCTGAGTTACATTAAACAGGGTTAATAACTTGGATAACAGGGTAATTTTGAAACTCAGGTAAATATAACTTTGATTAGCAGCCTACGTGGGACTATATATGCAATGGACCACGTAACAACCAACCTTATACCAACCACTACATATAGAGGACTGTGCTCATTTGAGAGGCATTGGTGACATCAGGAATGATTTTGTCATGTGTGCCCTTTGCAAGACATGATGTTTCTGAATCCCACATCAACACAGTTGTACTAGTAAAATGGAACATTGATAGAATCATTGTAGATGTAATGGGACAGGGCCATGTGTACTGCAGATCACATACATCACATGGCCCTTGGACAAGAATTACAAGGTGAAATAGGATGGTGGCAGCAGCATTGGCCCACACAATGTTGCATCATGTGTCACTGAACAATTGTGCCACCTCAATGCAATACTGCACGGCCACAGCTGTAGGGCATGGCTGATGGATACAGAATTAATTTTCTCCATGATTGGAGCCTGTAATGTACATTCAGTATGCAGCTGGACAATAACAAACACCCTACAAGCCAAACCACAATGATCTGTTTTTTAAAGTGTACCTATCCATGTCCATAAACAGCATAGTCCAGGCACATTCCACAATATCATGACAAACAAATGGCATGTCTGGCACATTGTTGTTTATCTATACAATGCACATAATTGCTAAGGAGAGGTATCATATGTGCCTTGGTCAGTAGTTGTTATGCCATTAGGCATTAGTCCTAAATATTGTACATAAATGTGCCTGGTGATCAGGATCGGAGAGTACAGCAAGAGATTTGGTTACAAATGATAGCATTGGTGGTTGCATGATACACGTCCACACCTGAAGATATTTTAATCTTTCACACAATCCCTGCTTGTGTCACAATTACAGGTATTTGTCACATTCATAGGTTTTAATTTTCAGTGCCCCACATGGGGAAGGCTGACAAGAACCTATGTGTGTTACAGGTTTTATGGCAACAGTATGAGAGGACACCAAGAGGAGTTGACATTTGCAGGACACTGTATGTTTTGTGAGGTTGTGTCTGCAAATAACAGATTTTTGTGGATATCACCTTGTGTGTTTGTGGACCCCTGGCGGCAGCAGAGTCAGACGCTTATGTGTGACCAGCACTCATGGCGATGATGAGGATGAGTGCTGTGTGGGTTTGCCTGGTGGGCTTGTTGTGGGCTCCATCCAAACTGTCGTGTGGAGCCAGTGGTTGAGGAGTGCCACATTGGGAGTCCAGGGTCCACTGCAATGTCTGATGAAGTGGCAGCTGGCCTCCTAAACCATGGACGGCCATTGTCCACAAACACAAAATTTCTGTGGGTTCCCCTAATGTCACCGCCCAAAATGTAGGGGGTCTGACAAGCAAAGTAAGCAGAGGTTGTGGATGCGTTCAGTAGATCCCCAGTGCATATATGCACCCTCAAACCTTACATGCTAGGGAGGACTCTGGAGGCCAACACCCACATCTGCTGCCAGACAGGAGTCCTCATCTGTTGGAGTGAAAGTGCATGGTGCTGCATGCTGCATCATGCTAGCAAAAAACAGCTGCTGGTGGATGGGGCTGCAACGCTGCATCTACCAAGGCAGGGTGAAGGCACAATGGCACTGCTGTTATCCTCCACAGTTGCTGGGTGGATTGGGCTTGCAGGCTGCATCTGGTGTGTCTGGTCGCAGCATGCCCCTGCTGGTGTGCCCAGATGGTTTCGTGGCGTATGGGGCTGCAGCCAGCATACATGGTGGCATAGTGCTGCACCATGCTGTGCCAGTGTATGCATACAACCCATGCACATCCTCCACCAGGATGTCTGTGG
>CM066031.1:178245333-178322353 GCA_033557465.1 Ichthyophis bannanicus
GGAAAAGCTCTATAACATCAACAAAGACAAAACCTGGAGCTGACTGTGGTACAGATCATCAACTACTAGTATGCAAACTCAAGCTAAAGTTGAAAAAGAGCAAACCACTCATGAATGCAGCAAAATATGACCTTGAGAATATACCACTGGAATTTAAAGACTGCCTGCAAAATCGATTTGCTGCTTTAGATACAAATGACAGAGCTCCGGAAGAGTTATGGAATGACATCAAGAAGGTTGTGTTGGAAGAAAGCGAGAAGTCTCTACAAAAGGTGAATAAACAAAAACGGCCAAAATGGATGACGGAAGAAACTCTGAAAATTGCCCAGAAACGCAGAGAAGCTAAAGCCAGAGGAGAAAGAAAGACAATCGCAGAACTCAACAGAGATTTCCAACGTGCAGCAAGACAGGACAAGGAAAAGTACTACAATGACACTTGCAAGGAAATAGAAGCAGAAACTATTAGAGGAAGAACAAGATCGGCTTTCCTAAAGCTACGAGAGTTAAGAAAAAGTTCCAGCCTCGAATTGGAATGTTACAAGATGCTCAAGGTTCTATGTTGAATGATGCTGAGAAGATCAAGAAAAGGTGGAAGGAATATACAGAGTTTTTATATGATAAAGATCAAGTGGACCAACAGCCGTTTCAACCTGTACCTTATGATCGGGAACCATTGGTGATGAAAGAAGAAGTTGAAGCAGCATTGAAAGCCTTATCAAAGAACAAAGCACCAGGCATTGATAGCATTCCCATAGAAGTATTGCAGCAATCTGATGCAGCTGTTACCGTACTTACAAGGCTCTGCCAAGAAATATGGACAACATCATGGCCAACTGACTGGAAAAGATCTGTGTTTATACCAATACTAAAGAAAGGTGATCCAACTGACTGTGGAAATTATCGCACAATCGCTCTGATCCCACATGCCAGCAAGATTCTACTGAAGATTATTCAAAAGAGACTACAACCATACCTGGAACAAGAACTACCTGAAGTGCAAGCAGGGTTCAGGAAAGGCGAGGAACGAGAGACATCATTGCGGATGTGAGATGGATCCTTGAAAAGACTAAAGAATACCAAAAGGATATCTATTTGTGCTTTATCGACTATAGCAAGGCTTTTGACTGTGTAAACCATGAGAAACTCTGGGCCACATTAAGAAGCATGGGTATACCAGAACACCTGATCGTTCTCTTGCACAATCTGTACATTGATCAAGAAGCAACAGTTCGAACGGAACAAGGAGAAACAGAATGGTTTAAAATAAGCAAAGGTGTAAGACAAGGCTGCATACTTTCCCCCTACCTGTTTAATTTATATGCAGATCAAATCATCAGAGAAGCAGGATTGTATGAAGACAACAGAGGTGTGAAGATTGGTGGAAGACTCATCAACAACCTTCGCTATGCTGATGATACCACATTACTGGCTGAAAGTGAAGATTATCTGATACATTTGCTTCTCACAATCAAAGAACAAGTCTCAAAATGGGCCTGCACCTTAATGTAAAGAAGACAAAGATCATGACAACTGGCATAATCAACAGGTTCATCGTTGAAGGAGAAGAAATTGAAATTGTGAACAACTTTAACCTACTTGGATCAACTATCAATAAAGAAGCAACAAGCAGTCAAGAAATCAGACGACGCATTGCTCTTGGCAGAATGGCTATGAAAGACCTAGATAAGATTCTCAAGAGCAGAGATGTCTCTCTCCATACAAAGATTCGACTTGTTCAAGCCATGGTATTTTCAATAACATCATATGGATGTGAAAGTTGGACAGTGAAAAAGATAGACAGGAAGAAAATTGATGCCTTTGAATTATGGTGCTGGCGGCGAATACTGTGTATACCATGGACTGCCCGAAGAACAAACCAGTCGGTACTAGAGGAGATCAAACCTAAGCTTTCTTTAGAAACTCAGATGACAAGACTTCGACTTTCATACTTTGGACACATCATGCGAAGAGAGAGATCATTAGAGAAAGACATTATGCTTGGCAAGATAGAAGGTCAACGCAAAGAGGAAGGCCAGCAATGAGATGGATCGATACAATAACAGCAGATACGGGTACCAGTCTGTCAACAATGAGCCGCCTGACTGAAGACCGAACACAGTTTAGGATAGCTATCCAGAGGTTCGCCATGAGTCGACTCCGACTCGACGGCACTTAACAACAACAACAATCCAACAACATGGCTACAATCACCAAGCACTCCCACCCTGCAATCACCCTGCAACTTATAAGAATATAAGAACATAAGATTTGCCATACTGGGTCAGACCAAGGTCCATCAAGCCCAGTATCCTGTTTCCAACAGTGGCCAATCTAGGTCATATGTACCTTAACATCTCAGGTCCTAGCCCCCCTTCCACCCCTCTTCTCTCTGAGGAGGTATGTGCCTGTCAGCTTTGCTGAAAAGCAATGCTGCCAGCCTATAGATCATCTGTGCCCAGCTGCTGAGGTGAAGAGCAATGTCCTGCTTGAATACAGTACTAGAGGTTTTCCAGTGGCCTGCAGGTGGATTGGCTGACCTAAGGCATCATATGCCAAAAACATATATCCTCGCACTGGCCCACACATGAATACATCCACCTGAGTTCTTTTGGGACAAATGAAGCAGCTAGGCAGCTATATACATAGGTGAGATGGGTCTGATTGACTAGCACTGATTCTGCCACTGCTGTGACATTAGGTGCATGTTGGGAGTCTATGCAGAATGGACATGCTAATCTGCCCTTTCCACAATCATTGTTGTTTGGATGACATCTTCTTCTTTTAAATGTTGTCAGTCTTGCAACAGCATGAGCACACAGCCTCTCTCAGCACAGGTAACCGTTGCTCAAAGTGCTACAGGTGCTATCAATTACAGTTTAGTAGTTTCTCTAGGGGAAAACATGCCTGTTAGGAATATTACCAGCTCTGCAAGTGCCAAACACAGTGATTGCTAAGAGATAACAGCAGGGAGTTAACAGAAAGGTCATTAAGTGCAAATGCAGACATTCAGGAAAGGAGAGGAAAAACGTGCATGACTCATGTTGCCTAGCACACAACTGAAAATATTTACAGGTGACCACATCAATTGTTTTCAGATGTGCCTGCTGAGGCAGAGATAAAATCCAAATGCCACAGTGGCTAGGATTACTAATACACAGGTCCTGGCATCATGGACATGTTGGTGCAGGAATAGTTTTAACGGTCAAGGTGGACCCCATGGTCTAACATAAAAAATATCCTAAAGGCAGAGCATACACATATCATCCTGATATGATGAAAATCTATGTGAACATCACTATGGGATGATCAGATGAGATATCAAGGACAGGTTATATATTTTGCAGAGGGTCACATCACAACTAACAAACCTATGATTCAAGGGAGTACAATATGCATTTGTAATGAAGAAACAGTTCAGAAGTCAGTCTCTGCTTGGTATTTGATGTTGCAGTGCAGAAACAACACATGACTGATGTCAGATATAGAAACATAAACATTCGTTAGGCCATGTGTCTCCCAGCTCTGTGACCCTTACCGTGAACCTTTCAACAGGAAATCGTCTGTGATTTTGCACCATCTTCCACACCAGCCGTGCTACCTGAAGTTCAGACACATTATGCACCCAGTAGAAAGGGAAATCCTACTCACCCAGCAGAACACAGTCCTTATACAGTCCAACCTCAAACTATTAGAATACTGCTCAGTGATGCAAGATATAGGAGTCATGGGTGGACCCTGGAAGCCTAGGGACCACATTCAGAATACACATATTTGGATCACAAACTACCTGCACATTCAGGGAATGGTAGTGTTTGCGGTTGCGGTACACTGCCTCCCTGTCTCTGGGTGGGGCCAGGACAACATGTGTGAAATCAATGGCTCCCATCACATGTGGTATCCCTGCAATTTGCTCAAATTGCTGGTTCAGGGCCACCCACTGTTGCCTAGTATTAGGAAACACAATGTAATTCCTTACCCAGCTGATCATGGCTTGCAGTACCTGGTGGAGACAGCGTGAGAAGGAGGAACGGTTCATAATTCAACTACAGCCACAGATGTTTGGAAACAGTCAGAGGCAAAGAAACATAAGGCACTCAGAAGCATCATCAACCCTGGTATGGCATGAGACCGGGCAGTCAGAGGCTCAAGGTCAGATCTCAGATCCTCATAGAGCTCCATGATAGCCTCTGTGCTCAGACGGGAAAGGGAGATTACTTGACCCTCCCTCATGCCTTGGAGGATGGCTCTGGGCCTGTAGAGGCGAGGCTCTCTGGGGTGGACCGCTGCACACCTCACGGCGCCGGGGGGCCCCATACCTGGCCTCAGCACCCTCCACAGCAACAGGCCTGTGTTGCTGTGGGGCTGCATCCCTGCTCCTGGCCACGCTCCCTGGCGCACCCATTCTGCTTCTGCCAAACAAGCATCATAATCCACCAGTCACAAGGACAAAGTGAGACATCTTGGTGAATGGGATCTGCATTGCATTATTCCCTTAATATACTTTGCTGGGGAAAGGGAGGTGTCGGTCCATCTTAACAAACACAACTCACCTTGTCCTCAATGCGTTTGGCACGTGGTAGCATCAGCCCACTGTACTTAACCGCGTGCTAAGGTCCATTATCGCATTATCGTCATTATCGCATGGTAGCATCAGTAAATTGTTGTCCGGTAGCATTATTACCGCCCCATATTTTCCACACGCCTATAGCAGTGAGCCCTACATTTCTTGTCATACGAATCATGACCAAAGATAATGTCCACATTTATGGCCTCCCGCACCTACACAGTACTCCCTCCTTGCTACGCCATTCATGAAGGACAGCACCGATATTGTGTACCACTCAACATGCAAATGGCAGACATGTTCTGGGAACCCTTTTTGGCAGAATCACAGACCACTTATTAACATGTTATGCATGCTTGTGCAAAGTACAGGTAGTCAAACACAATGTCATCTTAGTCCCTGCTATTATCCACATCAGTTTCACCAATTGTCTTATCTTTTTAACAGAACACACAGAGAGAAAACAGCAAGTCTTACTTTGGAAGTGATGCAGTCTGACGCGGCCACTTTGAATCTAGATCAAACACCCACCCACACACACACACACACACACACAAAACCCTGTCCTCTTTGTCATCCATTGAATAGCCACACAGGGAAACCTTAGAACATCCGAATGTTGACATAATAATGCTAACTGAGGACTCACCTGGGACTTGTTTCAGTAGCATTATTACATCAACCTTTCTGCTGGTAATGACCCATGTAATGCGACCTTAGCATCAGCCATTGGGCCAAACCTCACCACACTGTTTCTCCTATTTGTTGAGATCCCCACAAGCACTTACCTCTCCCATCCTCCTCCCATCCTCTCCTAAGCAACCTGGATCCCCTAATGTCACCAAGATTTCCATGAACAGGGCTACTAGCCAAGTGCATGACACAGCACCTCCTCACGTTAGATCTTTATTGCCAAGCCTACCCAATTCGAGTAGTCATTTGTCAATCTTTCCTCATCTTAGCCAAACACGCTGCCAATCCATTTTGGTGTCAAGGTCCGGTTTTACGCATCAAAAAATGCAGACTTTCACAGTCTCTCTGCAGCTTTGTCCCCTCACATATACATTGAACAGTAATGTTCCCTGTGTAAAAATATGGGTCACACTGCTAATCACCTTCAACGTCATCAGAGTGTGGTGTGTGTAATTGTCAATGTGTGTGTTCTGTGGCTCCCAAATGATGGTGAGACATCAATGTACCTTTGGGAACCATCACCAATCTGTTGAGTTCATTGTGAGGAGTCCGTACGAGGACCAGCAGCAAAGACTATACTAGAAAGCTGGACAGATCACATTATACGCATGGCCCTAAATAGCCTTCCCTGGTGATCCACACTCCAACCACCTTGTCCATATGTTTTTCCATCATGATCGGTCCGTTAGGGAAAGCCATGTTGTGACAGAATCATGCAACAGGTTGTTTTTTTGTGTCCAACCAAGTTTAAACATTCCAAAGCCCCTCCTTAATCCTCGCATACCACTGACATAATGCCTATTGGCCTTTAGCTTTTGAATTTTTGTCACTGCCACCCTTTTGAGAAGGTATCAAATCTGCCCTTTTCAGGTCCTGTATGCAAGGATCCATGTGAACAAATGCAGTCAAAACAGACCCTCAATCGGAACAGATAAACACATCCAAAATGAAAAGTCTGAAAGGTAAAGTGATTCCCAAAGAACTCGCAGAAATCCTTAACAAGTTTTTTTGTCGGAGTATGTCAGCCCAGTGCCAGGAACTAGTCTCAAGGCACCACCATGACCGCTCCTTTTATTAGCTGACCTCTGGACCTGAAGCAGGGTTTCTTTGCCAGTCGGCGGTAAACCCGAAACGTGAGCCACATCGTCTGAAGTAGTTTCAGCGTTTTGGCAGCCAGTATTGTAGCAGCAGCTAAGCTAAGTTTGGACTTTTTAACTTTATCTAAAAGTATAATTCTCTAATAAAAGGAGCGGTCACGGTGGTGCCTTGGGACTAGTTCCTGGCACTGGGCTGACATACTCCGACAAAAAAACTTGTTTAAGGATTTCTGCGAGTTCTTTGGGAATCACTTTACCTTTCGGACTTTTCATTTAGGATCCATGTGAAAACATGCAACAGCCCGCAAGAACCTCCCTGAGCTATATAAGTATCCTGTGATCAATGTCCCTCCAGGCACATGGTCATGTATACATTCAGTCCTACAAACATGTTTCTAAACATCGTGTTCCCTGAATGTGGTTGTATGTACTCTCATTCTTATTTGAAGATTTGACAACGTACACCTGGTCCTTCGCATGATTTGCAAGAGTTACAACACAGCTGAGGTTGTTCTTTATCATCAACATAACAGAAGAGCTCCCCAGGAACCAGAATGCTATGGTGGGAATTGAACCTCGGACGACTGTATCACGAGGTAGTGCAATAACCACTATGTCACAGCGTTCTGAGACAGCAATGTACTGATGCAGAGAGTATCCCAGGTGCAGTGATGACAAGTGTCTGTTGGTGTGTTTGTTGTTGTGGCATTCAGCCTCCAATACCCATGAGCCACTGCTGCGCAAGGCTGTCCCTCTCTGCTGATGATTGACACATGGAGAATGCAGTGAATAAGCAAATGCCACATAATTTGAGTACTACGAGAGTGTGTGGTATAGAAGAACATTTCTGCTGCAAAGTAATGCCTGTGTGTGGTCACACATATCCACCCTGCCTCATTGTGAGTGGGAGTCCAGCACTGGTCACACTTTCACACACTCTTGGAGATGCTCCTTTGGTGACTGTGCTGCAGCTATAACCAACCATACCTCAAAGGTCTGTGGGCAGGCTGTGTTTGCAGTTTTTTTTATTTATTTATTTATTTATGGAGCTGTATTTATATCCCGCTTTTCACACGGGTCAAAGCGGTCAATTTGGGAGATACATTTACACACGAGGTGATATGACACACATACTCTAATGCTTTACAGGCACCTGGCAAATGGAGGGTTGAAAAAAGTGGGCTTGCCCCAAGACCACAAGGAGTGCCTATAGGCGCTAGAAATGGCCAGTCCCTCCTCCCGGCCTGAGATTGCTGCCGCCCAGTTGGGACTTTAACCCCCGTCCCCTCCGGCCTGAAGTACCTGTCCCTAACCACTAGCCACTCCTCTCACTATTTATTTGGATATCCAATTCAAGAACTACTGTTAGTAGTCTCTTGCTTGTGACAGTTTCAGACACTTACCCTGTGGCTGGGATCTCATTGAAGAATTCAGTGTGGCAGACCTGTGTATGTCAGTTCTCCATGGTTAGATTCAACTGGGTAGCTGCAGTATATGGCACTGCCTAGGTCCTGTGCAACTGTTTGTTATGTGTATACCTGCAACGAGTGGCTATGCACCTTCTGTCTTACCATGTCTACACCCAGAACCACCTTAGTAGCAAACATGGCCCCAACACCAACATAAAAAAGATAGGAAGCCGAGGGTAGACCACACCAGCTTGCCTACAGCACTGATTTCCTTCACCCATGCACATATCCTTAGCAGTCAAGCTGCTGGTAACTATACAATGCATGCATATAAGAAAGACATAGCAAACTATGGCATGTGCATCAGTTGTGTTTGTGCTCTCCATATATAGGATGCACCCACATGACCACAACCTGACAGTATATAAGAATGATCAGATACCTAGGTGAGTCTTGTCACATCCTCATTATAGTTAGAATGCACCTCTTCCCCAGGAAATGCTGTCACCAAACAGGGCAATTGTCATGCCACATGTAGATAATGTTCTGTCTTCCAATGGTGAGTAGTACCCAGCCAGAAAACTGTAAGGCCAATAGTCTCTGTATCTGGCCATAACCCGCAATCCTTAGCTACACAGTTATGCAGATAGGCATGTGAAAGCCTCAGTAGAGTCTAGGCAATGGCTGAGAGACCCAGTGAAAGCATACAGACATCTGACAATTTTGAGACACTGGCACACATATACACCATCTTTCAAAACACTCTGCATACTGTACTGCTGGTTTGTCTGAACCTTGTCCCGCAACATTTCTCTCTGCCTCCCAGCTTAAACATTGTTGAGGTTTTCTCATTGTATAAGTCGTTACTGTTTCAATTGGGCATGCACATGTACTGTGCTCCAGGTAGCATGGCTCACCAGTCAACTTGAGGATAGCGGAGACTGAACATGTGGCTGTTGGGTGCTTGCCTCACTACAGGCGCGTGCCATGTGGGGGCATGCACCAAAGATGGCATGTGTAGCTGCATTTTAATGTTAAAAAGTCATAATTCATACCTTAAAAAAAAAAACACTCAGGCAGGACGTTTACCATTTGACGCCCCTACTCAGATATACCACAGACTACTAATTGCATATCAGGGAGCCCACGGTAACACACCCCCGTCTCTGTAGCACATCCTTCCCTCGGGAATGCTAAGAGTCTCCTCAGGTTAACCTTGCCACACCTTTACAATTTATGTATTGCATACAGGTCTCTCGCATAACTGTACTGTTTAATTTATATGTCACAATTAATATGATGTAACTGTAATTTATTACAATGTCTCTGTCTCTCTGTTCCCTCCATGCCCCCATTGTAGAACCCTTTCGTTGTCCTTCACGTAACCCACTTTGAGATTGAAGGAAAAGGTGGTATACAAAATGGATTAAAAGTTAGCAAATAAATACACAATACCGAAAAAATGATTGGTGTAGGAGCATGGTGTTGAATCTCGCTGCAGACCATGTATGCAAAAGAAATCCATATACCCATGGTATTGCCGCAAGTTTGATGGTCATGCCTGTAATGTATCTCCCAAACAAGTCCACCAAGGGAACTGCAAACTGCCACGGATAGGACCAACACAAAAACCAGTCTGGAAACGTGGCAGATAGGGCAAGGGAAGCCTTTATTATTCCAAGGGGTGAGTGCTGCCAAAACCTGACACTGGCTGTGTTTCGTTTGATCTTCCTAAGGGGTATATCGCTCAACACTATGGGGCTTGTTTACAAAGCCGCGGTAGCGGTTTGCGATCGTAATCGGAGCCGCGGCCCCATTGATTTCAATGGGGCCGCGGCTGCGATAGCGATCGCGAACCACTACCGCGGCTTTGTAAACAAGCCCCTATATTGTGTGTTGTATGAACAAAAAACCTTTTCTGAAATGGATCCACAGGGATCATGAACAAATCGAAGGAACGCTTCTTGAACAAATCTGACAGCCACTGCTAGAATCATCAAAACAATGATGGTCACACCTGTAATGTATCTCCAAACAAGTGCATACACATGTATGTAGACTGAAACCAAGCAAACCATGGTAGCTGCAATGGGGTATGCCCCTCACTGAGACACAGGCTGTCTGCATGGGCATGAGGAATGTCTGTGCCATACATGCATGCTGATCAAGGTTAAAGAAAAAAACAACCCTATGATGTGCCACAAAACATGTTGAGGCCTGCAGCACACTACATATGGCAAATCACTGCTGCAGTCCCCAGTGGTGCTATGTGTCAGTACCTTTCACACCCCATCCCCCTCTGCAAAATGTTGCCCAGACACATATTTGCCCACCACAACATAGCACACACAACATATAACCTATGTCAACCACACCTACTCTTGCCAACATGCAGAACATCCCTTGTCCCCTTCTGCTATTACACCATGATGGCATTTATCTGGAATTACAATACACTCAAGAGAATTGGCCATAGTGGACCTGTTGTGACCTGTGGCTGTGTCTTTATATTTACCTGCAGGATTGTTGCTGGCACTGTCTTCACTTTCATATGCAAGACTCCTTCCCCACACCCACACATTCCTTTGCCTTCGTGATTAGAGCTGTGCTAATATTAGATGTAGTGTACAATTCAGCACACACAGGTACACAGCATATGTGGCACATCCATGACTATGTCCCACATGCTGTATACTTCTACATCATTATATACATTGGAGGATGGTGATGTGTAGGTTTGCATGTACGTATACGGCAGGTGACTGGATGTGCCCTGAGCACATTTACCTGTGGAAAGGTTCCATGTTCTCTCCCTTGCTGTAGATGTGTGGCTATCACTATGGAAGAAGATGCCTAGATTTAAATGCCATGATAAATATGGAATGTATAGGTTGGTCTCTGTGGCAACAGACACATGTATGCGTCAGTCTGACTGATATAGGTGTGGTGGGTCATAACCCGCACTATGTGCCTCTTCTGCTACATACTGTACATCTTTAGTCCTTTGTTCAGAAGCACTTGTCATTGTTGTATATCAAGGGCTGTGATAAATGCTGGTCCAACATGCATGCCCACAATCTAGCTCAGCGATGGCGAACCTATGGCACACGTGCCAGCTGTGGCACGCGAAGGCCTTGCAGCTGGCACGCGGGAAGGTCCGCGGGAAGGCGGGACAATGCTGCACGGAGCCCGTCAAGACAGGAAGGGCTCCGCAACGATTTTACAAGCACAGCCGCGGTTCCCTAACAGGCAGGGAGCCGCGGCTGCAGACGAAGGGAGGAAGACATGGGGAGAGGGGGGCTACCATCGACATGGGGAGAGGGGGGCTACCATCGACATGGGGAGAGGGGGGGGGCTACCATCGACATGGGGAGAGGGGGGGGGGCTACCATCGACATGGGGGGGAGGGGGGCTTACATGGAGGGAGGGAGCTGATATGGATGGATGGAAGGAGGGGGCTTACATGGAGGGAGGGAGCTGATATGGATGGATGGAAGGAGGGGGGCTAACATGGAGGGAGGGAGCTGATATGGATGGATGGAAGGAGGGGGGCTTACTTGGAGGGAGGGAGCTGATATGGATGGATGGAAGGAGGGGGGCTTACATGGAGGGAGGGAGCTGATATGGATGGATGGAAGGAGGGGGGCTTACATGGAGGGAGGGAGCTGATATGGATGGATGGAAGGAGGGGGGCTTACATGGAGGGAGGGAGCTGATATGGAAGGAGGGGGGCTTACCTGGAGGGAGAGAGCTGATATGGATGGATGGAAGGAGGGGGGCTTACATGGAAGGAGGGATAGATGGAGGGAGGGGGCTGACATGGACAGAGGGGGACTGACATGGAGGGAGGCTGACATGGACAGTGGGGCTTACAGGGAGGGAGGGAGGGAGCTGAAATGGAGCGATGGAAGGACAGGGGCTGACATGGAGTGAGGGGGGCTGGCATGCACAAAGGGGAGAGACAGGGACATACTGGACAGACGGGATAAATGCTGGAGAGGAGGCGAGAGACATTGCGGCTTAGGATTATAATGGGCTGATGGGGGAGCTAGCACTGGTAATGGGCAGATGGGAGGGGACTAGGACTGGTAATGGGTTGAAGGCTAGGACTGGGAATGGACTGATCAAGGGGGGGGGGTTGGGACTGGTAATGGGCTGATAGGGGGGTATGACTGATAATGGACTGATGGGGGGCTAGCATTGGAAATGAGCTGATCGGTGAGGTTAGGACTGGAAATGGGCTGATGGGGGGATAGGACTGGTGATGGGGGGGGTAGGACTGGTGGTATTGGGCTGATTAGGGGAGGCTAGCACTGGTAATGGGTTTGAGGGGGGGATTAGCACTGGAAGTGAGCTTATTGGGGGGCTTTGACTGAGAATGGGCTGATTGTGGGGAGGGGAGGATAGAGCTGCTGGCCCTGGAAGAAAACTGGGGGCTAAGGCTACAAATGGGCTGATGCGAGGGGATGGGAGAATGGAACTGGAAGGGAGTGGATCTGAGAGGGGCTGCCATGGTATTTGTACTAGAAGGGACTGGTCAGTGGGGAAGGAGGGGGACTGGAAGGGAATGGACACCAGTGGCAATCATGGGAATGCAAGTTGACATTGGAAGGTACTGGGAGTGAGGACTGGAAAGGGGCTGATACTGGGGAGGGTTACTGGACTGGAAATAGGCTGATGGAAAGAAGTGAAGAAAACGAAAGAAGAGATAAGAAATGGCAGATGGACCATAGACCACAGAAACAGAGCTAAGAGAAGACAGGAAAGCAGAAGCCTCAGATCGGGACCAGCATGATCAGAGAATAAATTGGTCAGACAACAAAGGTAGAAAAAATAATTTTATTTCATATTAGTGATTTGACTACAAAATCATCATAATTTTGAAATCAAATATTGTTACTTGTTGTGATTAATTAACCGTATTTTCCGGCGTATTTTTTTTGGTGTGCGCTGGAAGAGGGGTAGTCTTATACGGCGAGTATAGGCCAAACACCTATATTTTAACAGGAAAAGTAGGGGGTCGTCTTATACGCCCAGTCGTCTTATACGCCGGAAAATACGGTAAGTAAATTTAACGTTTTCTATGAAAAGTAGTTCTGAGGGGGGTCAAAAAAATATTAAAAGAAAAGTGACAATAATATAATAATATATTTATAATGTGGATTACATTTGGGCCCTCATATTTACCTCAGGCTATGATTGTGATTGTGATTATGATGGTACACTGTAAGAAACAATATATGCAGTGTTTGATTTGTTTTAAATGTCGCAATGGTTTTGCGGCTCCCAGTTTTTTTTTTTCCCTTCGGAAACGGGTCCAAGTGGCTCTTTATGTCTTAAAGGTTGCAGACCCCTGTGCTAGGAGAAAGGCCCCAGCCCGGCCCCGCGCTTCCCCTTCCGGTCGGAGCTTCTGCGCGCCTCTCGCCGAGAAGCTGCACGCTAGGGCTCGTGCGCCGTCCTCTCGCGAGATTATAGGACCCGCGCGGGAGCTGGGTTCCAAAGAAGAGCAAAACCTACCACTTTCATGATGAATGGGAAATGGACTACTTCTTCATCATGGTGAAAGACAAGTGTTGTGTAATTTGTAACGCCCCAGTATCCTTGCCCAAAATGGGTGATCTGGAACATCATTATAAGGCTCTAAAATATTGTTGTTAAGGTTTAATTGACGTGCTGGCACTTTGAGGAAATTCTTTGGTTTTGTGCGGCAGTTTGGGCACTCGGGCTCAAAAAGGTTAGCCATCACTGATCTAGCTGCTGCACAGACCTCACAACACATGGTGCATGATCTGTACATAGTCACGGTTGCTACATGAACCTATACCACACCCACGCGTGTTACAGGATCTATGAGAAATGCATGCTGCATCAGAAAAGAACAGCACACTATATCCCAGCATGTGCTAGCTCTTATATAAATAAATAAATGAATATATATATATATATATATATATATATATTGTCATGGGGTAGACAGCATAAAAGGTGAAGTGCTAAAGGCTAGTGCAGAGAATGAGCTTAATTGCCAGGAGATAGATAGCACTAAGCCTGAAACACTAAGAAACAAAATACAGGAAAAGCTCACTTGTCAGAAGCCAGATAGCATTGAGCCTGAGATAGTAAAGGACAGTGTGGGGGAAGGGCTTGCCTGGCAAGAGTTACAAAACACAGACCATGAAACATTAGGAAATAAAATAGAAGAAGAGCTTACCTGGCAGCCTCAGGGGCAGTTGCTGCAGGCCCGGAGCAGTGAGGCAGGAAGGGGGAAAGCAAACATTCCACAGAGTCTGTGTGAGGTAGTGAGAATTGAAAATGCCAATCAGGCCCACCTGAACTCAGAGTCACGTTCCACGTTGAGTGAGTTGGGAGATAAAAGCAGCTGTGAAATCTCACACAGGCAGACTGAGGCCGAGCTGGGAGGTAAAGCATTGCATGCTGAGCTGGTAGCTGGAGCATTGGAGCCTGAGCAGGAGTTTGCAACTGAGACAGAGAATGGGAAACAGCAGGAGGAACACTGGCAGAGTAAGCTGGAGCCTGAGTTAGAGGTGAGACCAGAGCTTAAGTGCCAGGTGGAGAGCAGAGCTCAAGGGACCTCTGATTGCTGTTCCAGGCAAGCTGGGAGAAAAGCTGAGAGTGAAAAATCCCAAGCCATTACCACAAGATACGGTACGTGAGGGAACCACTGCTGGTAGGAGGCAGGCTGACCAATCCAAGAGACTTAAGCAAGGCTGCAGCCAGGTCTCCCCAGCCAGAGAGGTCCTCATAACAAAGCAAACTGCTCAGCTAACAGGAAGCAGAGATCCCATACAAAGGAGCACCCAGGGAAGAGGGAGTGAGAGGCCATCAGCCAGGCCTCACAAACAGCTTTCCCTCACAGAGAAGTACAGGGCAGAGAGAAAGCCTTGGTTGGAGGCAGACGGATTGGAACTTATCTTTGGCAGAATAGAAGATAATTACTCTGTTTATGCAAAGGGGAGGAAAAGGAATCCCAGGGATAAAAGCCATGCAGACAACCAACAAGGGGTCTCTCTTATAGCCAAGCCAGGGGAAGGAATCCCCAGAACAGCTCCTAATACCAGGAACTCTCATAGGCAGCTCTCAAGGGTAATTACTGAGGTTTACCCAAGGCAAGGTGCAGAGTACAGTTTCATAAAGACTCCCAGTCCTTACACAGGAATAAGTTATAGCCCCAGGCATGGGGAGAACTGTAGCACAGAGAATATTCCTGTAACAACGGAAGGTGAGGAAGAGGTGCCTGATGATTGGGAGAGTTTTTATTGAAGTCAAGCAAGAAGTAGTATTTTGTGCACAGTGAAAATACTAGACGGTATTGCTGAAGGGTATTGTGCACAGTGAAATACTGGAGTGTATTGCCGAGGATATTGTGCACAGGGAAATTCTGGACTGTATCACTGAGAGATATTGTGCACCGTGTAAATACTGGACTGTATTGCTGAGAGAAAGCAGTATTATCATTTCTGGTTTAAAACCCTTTTGACCTGGTGAATTCAACCATTCATTTATGTTGTCCCTTATGCTGTAACATCCTAAAGGGAAGGGGAATAAAACCCATCTTTTCATTTGGACCACAACTACAGAGTCCTTATTTCTTCCACAACACAATGCTACCCGGCTCTAGGCATCCGCCTAGGACCGGCAAGCAGTCACAATATATATATATATATATATATATATATATTTATTTTGTTGGGGTTTTTTTGTCTTATTTTTTTCTCTTGCCAATGTACTCAACAGACACTGTCAGAAGTTATCCTATCAATGGAAGCGATGACTTTGTCCTCACATTAATACGTGACACGGTATTCACGCACAAGATGATCCACTATATGTTAATGCACCAAGCACCATGATGTGGGACATTAAATATTGCAAAGTCACCCTGTACCAGATGACCAACAGTCATGCATATATGATGTGGACATCCTTGCAAACTACACACAATCAGAAACAACTACAATGAAACATTCTCCACAGCAATCATGGTCACATGGGTTCCGGTCTGCCCACCAGACCTTCTCACCACAGCTGTAACACATATGTGCATGCTTGCTGCAGGATATCTCACACAGTAAGCCTCACCTACTCAAATGACACACTCAGTAGAGAACTGCTATTGCAACATCATCTATCAGCAACATGATAATATAGAGGTTAACTTGTGTTGTGGGCAGCATGACCAATGCCGATTGTTTACATCAGAAATAGCTACCTCCTTGCTGCCCATCAATGGTGTAGGGTGAAGGTACCCACCTAAGAGCCTTATAGCAGTTCCATATGGAATGTTGTGGAATAACAGGACAAAAGGAGAGGTTTAATAACAGCAGTAGGCCCCACCTGTGTGGGAGTTGTCTACTGTGCTCCACATACACCCTTTTCACCATCAGCACATAGCCCATGAGGAACAACAGGCGTGTTTTTCATACTCAGGGAATGACTGCAGCACATGATGTACTAAGATGCTGGTGTAGCTGATGGTATTGGTACCATTCAAAAACAAGTGCTGTCCATAAAAAGAGATGCATTTATCTGTGTAAAACCAGGGAGCCTATGACAATAACATAACTGACACAATATGTAGTCTGAAAATATAGATATATTTATATTATAAGTGTAAACACAAACCAAAAAGAGAAATAATGTATCAAAAATAAAATAAGTGATTCCTCTCACATAAGGTATTTACACAAAGAAAAGAACACAAAAATACAAACAATAGCAGCTATACATTGCAGCATGCAGCTTTCAGGCACATTTCAGCAGGTAAGACATAGACCTATACTTAAGGCACAGAGCCACCCATCACTGGGCTCAGGGTTTCACTGGGGGCCAGGTGGGGGCCCAGACACACCAGGTGATATTCACAAATATTTTTACAGGGAAGTGCATTCATTGGAGTGGTCACTGAAGTGCTGCAGCTCCCACAAATTGTAGACACAATGTGGGCCCTTGGATTGCACAGCAAACATATGTTCAACCAGACCTCAGAAACAATGCCCTCAGCCCCCCAGTGCCTTCCCAGATCTGTTGCAGCACCTATAACCCTTCATGACAGATGAGATTCATGGGCCTGTATGTTGATAGACCAACCCATATGGTACACCCTGCTGCTGTGGGGTGACATAGGCATACCTCATACAGGTCTACTGTAACAGTCGATGACATATGCATGCATATGACATCATCATAAGTGCCTGTTAATCCTTTTCCGAGGAATGGTGCAATCAGTGAGACCTAGACAACACAGATGTAGTTGGTATGGCATTGACTATAACCACTATATTGTGGACAATGTGACACAGGTTGCCCATCCAATTATACCTTCTCTGATGGGAATCACACCATGCTATGACACAGAGCACACATATTAAGTGTGAAGAGGCAGGCTACATCACTCCAGCAAAGGCATGTTGAGATGGATCTCTCACATTGATCGTACAATCATGACCTTGATCTAGGACCTTTCGGGGAAACAATGACATCTATTGTTTCATAGTGGACATCATATGTCACACACACATTACTGAGATTAGAAGCATGCACAGAGAGAGGGTCACAGAGATGGCAAGTTGCCCATCTTTTGACAATGTCACAGAAACACAAAAGGTCATGGTGAAGGTTTGACAATTTATTTATTTATTTACATTTCTTATATACCGCACTATTCGACATCAGCGCGGTTTACATCAAACAAAACATTTCAGTACACAAAAAATGTCTGAGTTACATTAAACAGGGTTAATAACTTGGATAACAGGGTAATTTTGAAACTCAGGTAAATAAACTTTGATTAGCAGCCTACGTGGGACTATATATGCAATGGACCACGTAACAACCAACCTTATACCAACCACTACATTAGAGGACTGTGCTCATTTGAGAGGCATTGGTGACATCAGGAATGATTTTGTCATGTGTGCCCTTTGCAAGACATGATGTTCTGAATCCCACATCAACACAGTGTACTAGTAAAATGGAACATTGATAGATCATTGTAGATGTAATGGGACAGGGCATGTGTACTGCAGATCACATACATCACATGGCCCTTGGACAAGAATTACAAGGTGAAATAGGATGGTGGCAGCAGCATTGGCCCACACAATGTTGCATCATGTGTCACTGAACAATTGTGCCACCTCAATGCAATACTGCACGGCCACAGCTGTAGGGCATGGCTTGATGGATACAGAATTAATTTTCTCCATGATTGGAGCCTGTAATGTACATTCAGTATGCAGCTGGACAATAACAAACACCCTACAAGCCAAACCACAATGATCTGTTTTTAAAGTGTACCTATCCATGTCCATAAACAGCATAGTCCAGGCACATTCCACAATATCATGACAAACAAATGGCATGTCTGGCACATTGTTGTTTATCTATACAATGCACATAATTGCAAGGAGAGGTATCATATGTGCCTTGGTCAGTAGTTGTTATGCCATTAGGCATTAGTCTAAATATTGTACATAAATGTGCCTGGTGATCAGGATCGGAGAGTACAGCAAGAGATTTGGTTACAAATGATAGCATTGGTGGTTGCATGATACACGTCCACACCTGAAGATATTTTAATCTTTCACACAATCCCTGCTTGTGTCACAATTACAGGTAGTTGTCACATTCATAGGTTTTAATTTTCAGTGCCCCACATGGGGAAGGCTGACAAGAACCTATGTGTGTTACAGGTTTTATGGCAACAGTTATGAGAGGACACCAAGAGGATGTTGACATTTGCAGGACACTGTATGTTTTGTGAGGTTGTGTCTGCAAATACAGATATTTGTGGATATCACCTTGTGTGTTTGTGGACCCCTGGCGGCAGCAGAGTCAGACGCTTATGTGTGACCAGCACTCATGGCGATGATGAGGATGAGTGCTGTGTGGGTTTGCCTGGTGGGCTTGTTGTGGGCTCCATCCAACTGTCGTGTGGAGCCAGTGGTTGAGGAGTGCCACATTGGAGTCCAGGGTCACTGCAATGTCTGAGAAGTGGCAGTGCGCCTAAACCATGGAGGCCATTGTCACAAACACAATATTCTGTGGGTCCCCTAATGTCACCGCCCACATGTAGGGGGTCTGACAAGCAAAGTCAGCAGAGGTTGTGGATGCGTCAGTAGTCCCCAGTGCATATATGCACCCCTCAAACCCTGACATGCTAGGGAGACTCTGGAGGCCACCACCCACATCTGCTGCAGACAGGAGTCCCTCATCTGTTGGAGGCAAGTGCATGGTGCTGCATGCTGCATCATGCTAGCACAGCTGCTGGTGGATGGGGCTGCAACCTGCATCTACCACGGCATGGTGAAGCACAATGGCACTGCTGTTATCCTCCACAGTTGCTGGGTGGATTGGGCTGCAGGCTGCATTGGTGGTGTCTGGTCGCAGCATGCCCCTGCTGGTGTGCCCAGATGGTTCGTGGCGTATGGGGCTGCAGCCAGCATCCATGGTGGCATAGTGCTGCACCATGCTGCAGTGTATGCATACACCCCCATGCACATCCTCCACCAGGATGTCTGTGGCCACCCCCACCTGACCCACCACATCCTGCTGGCCTGGTGGTGTCTGCAGCATGCAGGGCTGTCTCTCCTCTTCCTTCTACCCCTCTTCCGACATGGCTTCAGGTTCAGAAAGCTTCTCCTTCTCATGCTGGCTGCCACCAGGGGATACTGTGTCCACTGGGCCTCCATGGAGGTAGATGGCTGAGGATCTGTCCGGTTGAAACAGATAGAGGTCCATAAGCACAAAGACACATAATTGTATATCAAGTCACATCCACTATATTACAGAAAAAGGAGTCGCATATTGTAAGCTACACTGTTACGTGGACACCATACAAGGGGATTGTATGGACAGATGATGACTGTTTGCAATGTGAGCATACCTATCACGCACACATACCCTGTGACACATGGGGTGTTGTCAGTTGCAGTAGTAGGGTCCACATAACATCATATATGTGACATTCTGAAGTCATGTTTTGGTAGCATGCCCCCTGCGCCTGATCCACAACACATACAGTGCTGTATGCTCACATTTTCATCCACAATTATGTTTGCTATGTGTGCATCTCCACGGGATGGGACAGCCATGTGATATTGTGAAACATATTGGCTTTGTATAGCTGTCCACAGTGTGGACACACATAACACATGTGTGTCCTAACATACTAATCAATAGCGGGTGAATGTCTGGAAAAGCACACAGTACCGTAGGTCAGATACCCCACATATATCATGGGTACTAGCATGTCAACTGGACATGGGTTTCATAAGCATACCTGATTTTGCTGCTGTTAGCACCTGTTTGCCCCTGTTTGCACACTGTATTCTCCTACACAGACTTCAGGAAATAGGAATTATGGACACCATATTGCAGTGGTTCCGCTCCTTCTTAACAAACAGACAACAACTGATCCACACAAACACAGCAGCCTCCCCCCCCCTTCCAACAACATCAAGGAGTACCGCAAGGATCCACACTATCTGCCATGCTCTTCAATATATATCTACAACTACTCTGCCCAATAATACAAAAGCATAACATCAACTACCATATATACACAGACGACATAATGCTCTATGGACCAATCACTACCACCAACCCAACAAATAACCAACTATCAGACTGCTTTATAGAGATCTCCGACTGGCTGCAAAGAAACAATCTTACCATCAACGTCAAAAAAACTGAAGCCCTCATAGTAACAAAGGAACCAGACTTCACCCCTCCACCACACCTCACACTGGGAAACACCCAAATAAAGATTCAACCCCAAATAAAATATCTGGGAATCATTATTGACCAAGCACTAACGTTTACACCACAGATAAAAAAGACTGCAAAGACAATATTCCACAAAGCAAAAACATTACAACGGCTCAGACCGCTCATTACTCCACAAGACTTCAGGCTATGATGCTCCCCCACCTGGACTACTGCAATATATCATGGACTTCCCGCAATTCACACCAACCCACTACGGACGGCCCTGAATACCACCGCAAGGATCATCCAAAAAGTGAAAAAACATGACCACATCACCCCAGAGCTGAGGGAGCTACACATACTTCCACTCGAAGCGAGGATCAAATACAAAGCTGCCCTGCTTATACACAAAGCCCTCCATCAATAACAGACCTCCCACCTCCGCTCCCTACTACCCCAACCCACCCACAACAGACCTACCCGTCAAACCACCAGCAACATCCTTACCATCCCCTATGAACGAACAAAATATAATCAATGAACCTGCAACAGAGCCTTTGAACTATATGCACCCTCCCTCTGGAACTCATTACCAAGCCAAATCAGAAACACTACCGTCCTATCTGAGTTCAGGAAACAACTAAAAGCCATCCTCTTCCAAGAATACCTGGGACCAGAAACAGACAACCTCCACTGACATCCCACAGTCCCCACCCAAATCCCCAAAATACCATAGAAGAAATCTATGTCTATTGCCTAAGTCTCTACTGGCTGTTTGAATTATAAATGTTGGCCCCTTGGTGTTGGCTCCCCCCCCCCCCATTATACATTGATTGATGTCCACCCCCCCCCCCCTCCATGTTAACCCGCTTTGACCGGGTGAACAGTGGTATATAAATGCAGCTAAATAAAATAAATAAATAAATGACTAATGCACCTCACACATGACTGGTTGGCATAAAAGATGACAATGTGCAATAAAACAGTCTCCATGAGCAGACTATGTACAATGAACATTGCATGACCCTGACCACATTGCAACATCATCAACATCCTCAAACATTGTACCTTAACTGTTGTGCCCCTGCTGTCACATGCTTGTATGCATATGCATGAATGGGACAAAACATAATAACTGTTCCCCTCATCAGAGGACCAAAGACATTACACAGACAGGGTCATAGATGCACCTCAAAGCCTGTTGTAAGGGGAGAGGAGGTGTCAAGGGAATCAGTCATGTAAGGTTGACAGTGCCTATGTGTTCACAAACATGCAACAGGTATCCCATGTTGAGGGAGCAAAGCATTATTTCAGATGGTGGGAGTGTGCCACATGTTGCACGTGAGGTAGCATCCTGCATGCTGTGCAGTCATGAGCTGTCATTGGTAATGTAGGACACTCACTTGGTCATGTTAGTGCTCTGAGGTGGTCTAACAATGTGTTGGGGAGGGGGGGGGAAGATGGTGCATACTGTATATTGCATTATATGCACTACATCTGATATCTCTGTGGGGACTAGTTAAAATTGTATTGGTTTAGCATGTGCCATGACATTGTGAGGCTATGAATGAGGTATCACTCATCTAGCAGCTGTTAGCAGTGAGCACACACGATTCATCAGAAAAGTTATTGATAATCATCACTAGAGGATAGCAACTTTGGGCCGGAAGGACTGGGATTTCTAGTCCCACAGGTGCTCCTTGTGGTCTTGGGCAAGCTACTTAACCCTCCATAGCCCATGTTCCCTGTAAAATAGTTATCTCCAAGTTATAATGCCCTGTTCAATGTAATTTCAGTTGTTCAATGTAAACCGCACTGATGCAGAATAGCGCGGTATATAAGAGAATGTAAATAAATAAATCACAGTGACACAGTGTTCTGTCACACAAGGGATAGACTTCAGGGGGACAGACATGTGTGTACCCAGATTTATAAGACAATATTGATGTAGTAGGTTTGGAGAAGAGGGTGGTGGCCAACATCAGTGAGTGTGTGTGCGTCTGTGTGGATCAACACATGTATGTACGCTCACAGGTGTTGGTGTTGAGGGATGTAGATGTTCATATATTATCTCACCTAAACTATTAGAAAACTGGACTGGGGGATGTGAGCTGACAACAGCAGTCAACAATAGTAGCTGTGTGGTTTATGTTTATGTGACACATGGCTGATGTGCAAGGAACGTCTGTACAGACACAGTGGGGGTGGCCACACCTGATTACCATCATCATTCTTAATATGTGAGAGAGGCTGATGCTGTTTGTGCAACTAAAGTTATCGCTACACATTGGTGACAGATGTTTGGATAAATGTTCCTAATCAACTATGTCTGGATCTGACAGCAACCATGTTGGACATACTGCCTACACAGGCAGATATATGTGTTTGTATCTCATCACCAGAGACATGTGCATGTGGTTCTACATCACACTGCAATGGGACAATGGGAGTGTCATAACTATCTCACAAGAATATGCTGATACCAGGCGACAATGGTTTAGCATGCATCTGAAGAGGTGTGTGGCTGTAGCAGGGCAACTATCATATCATTATCATGTGACATACCTGATTTGTAGCCTCTGTCAATGGACATGTCAGAGATGTACACACTGGAAGGGGGAGGGGATAGTTATTTGCGGCCAAACTCCCAGATGGCTAAATAGTTTCAATGAACACACGAACATCCGCCTAAAATGTGGAAGTCCTCAGACACTAGCCCATTATCTGATTTGCAAAGTGAATGGGATAAACAGCTGTGGCAGCACATACATACTGTCTTCAATGTTGTCTGTTGTCACAAATTACCTCAAAATGGAGGTGAGGGAAACAATTTCAATAACAGACCTTCAAATCTTGGGTTGCAGAGACAGTTGATGGGCTGATGACAGCATGTTCACCTCCAAGTAAGCATGTAAGCTCCAAGTAAGCATGTAAGCATGTTCACCTCCAAGTAAGCTAGTGCAAAACATTGGGGTGGCCAGCATGAAGTGGTGGATACACTCCTTAAGGTGGGTATGTGTTGTGTTGACTTGGACAAAGAAGAACCAACAAGGCATGCGCAAACCTTTATGTAGCAAATATTTGCACCATCACAGTCTCTATACACCATCACATGGTATGTTCCTAGGTCAGCGTGTTGTCTGCGTATGGCAGCTAAAACAATAGGCATGTGAACAACACACACATACGGTTCAGGTAGGGAGCATGCCACGGGTGAAATAATCTATCTGCATCTGTCCATTCACCCAGCATGGCTAGCATAAAAACTTAAGAAATTGCATACTGGGTCAGACCAAGGTCCATCAAGCCCAGTATCCTGTTTCCAACAGTGGCTAATCTAGGTCATAAGTACCTAGAATTTTCCCCAGAAGACACAGGTTCCACAATGCTTGTATTGGGGCAAGCAGTGGATATTCTGGGTCCACTTTAATATTGTTTTATGAATCTTTCCTCCAGGAACTTGTCAAAACCGTTTGTTAAAACCTACTGCTCTAACAGTTTTTATTACATCCTCCGGTAGCAAATCACAGAGTTTGATGGCACGTTGAGTCAAAAAAATATTTTCTCTTATTAGTCTTAAATAGGTTAACCTCTAACTTCACTGCATGCCCCCTAGTCTTTCTATATTTTGATGGCATAAACAATCAATCTACGTTTACCCATTCCACTCCATTCATTAATTTATAGACATCTATCATATCTCCCCTCAGCCATCTCTCTTCAAGATTCAAGAGCCCTAACATTTTTAGCCTCTCTTCATAGGGGTTTCCTTCCATCCCCTTTACCATTTTGGTGTCTCTTCTCTGTACATTTTCTAATAACCCTATATCCTTTTTAAGATACGGCGAGCAGGATTGCACACAATAGTCAAGGTGCCGTCGCACCATGGAATGATACAGAGGCATTCTAATATACTTTGTTATCCTTTGTTAGCTATGTCAATGCACCAGATCCATCCCAATTCAGTAGGCCTAAATTGAATAGTGGGTAAGACAGGCATTGAAGATGTGCATGTGAGGGTATTGGTGTGTTGGACTATACACATACAGGCCTGCCAGCTATCCAAAGTAAGAGAACAGTCTGGACAAGGTACACACACAGCCATATCAGGGATGTTTTTGAGGACATTCAACACACCCGCCAACACAATGATTGTAGCAAATATTTGTAGATAATGTGTTGCACATGACAATGTGTGTTGCCCATCATCAGTGCATGTGACCAGATATACCCAATATAGGCCACTGGCAACACTAGTGGAGAGTACATGGTGTATCCACCCACAAGAAGATACAACAGGGGGATAGTGACATGACCTGTACTGAGTATGTATGTATATTGCACTCATGATGTACACTTGACCATATTGTGCTGTGCTTACAGACAGCATACGTCATACATGGCTGACATGTGTAACATATACACTCATCATCCTCGGTGCGGCCTGTCTCATCCTGTACTTGCTGCACATATTCAGGCTGCAGGTGCCAGAGTTCCTGCGCCTTCTTGCGGAGGTTATCAATCTGTTGACAAAACAGCCATCATTGTTTCAGCATGTCTTATTGGCGATGATATCAGTCATAAATGTAACAAAGCTTGCAGCCCTTGGTGACACACAATTTGCTGATGCTGACCCAAATGTCACCTCTGAATATGTATGGGCATGGCACATGGCCAACATATGTTAAGTGTCCTATTTGCAATTTCAGCTGCTTATGAGATGTGTGTTAGCACTGCTAATATGAGGTTATGTTTTCCAGTTGTCAGATGATGTTGACATTGCCATGTTGAGGTACATGTGCACAATGGACCACAGGATACAGGGGTGTGAGACACTGGCATGAGAGCAGAAAAGGGTTGGGCATGTACACAGCATGGCCATGATGCATGATCAGTACCAGAGAACAGTGTCATGATAATGCATGTCCTACAGTCATGTAACACTGGTGGTGTCAATGGCAGATGTGCTTTTGGAGGACCACTCCTTGCCATCCTGCATGGATATCAGCACAATATGCAATGCATGGATCCAAAGGAGCATCCAGCCTGATAATGTAACTGTCATGTTGCTGCACGGCATTGGCCAAGGAGTGGGACAAGGGGAGGTGGGTGTGTATGCATGGAGGAGCATGTCCATATCCCTGTGCATTTATGTGGTGTGTCCTCTGGACATACTTCATATCAGACAGATAGATTACCATGCCATCGCATACACATATCAATTGCCTTGTCATTGCAAAAACATGCATGGCTCAAATATTCTGAAATGAGATGACAGGCATACCAGTTGTGAGTACAGTGTGTGATAGCACACATGGCATGGTGTGTTTTTCAGGTTTGAGGAATGGGCATTGTTATGTGGGTGAAAATTTTATATGGAGCAATGTTGATGTTTCTAACACCTGATGGTGTGCAACACCTGGCCCATGCACTACACAATGCTACACTAGACACAGACACTCATGTTCCAGTTGTTATTGACTGCGTCGATAGAACATACACACTGTACTGACAGTTTGCATTGGCAAACATGGTGGGACACGGAGATGATAGGATTGGTGCACAGCATAGTCCAACACTATCGCATGGATATGAGATTCACCAAAGTTCAACTGGGACAGCATAGTAACCACATACAAAAGGGTATGTGTAGGGGTAGAAGTGTGCCCATTACAAGATGGTGTCTCCACAACCATGTCAGGAATGGTTGAGGTAAGATTGCATGGGGATATGTGTCCTGAACCCTGTTTTATTACTACACCTTCCACACCCTGCCACCACCCTGCCAAATATTGTCAATAAGCACCCCCTGCCCCCCACATCGACCTCACACTTCTGCCACATATCACATGTGTTTCTTGGAGACAGTCATGGTAAGGACATTAGTTGGGCCAATGCCTATCTGCTGTAAGTAATATTCCAACTTCCCTTCTCTGATGTGTTAGTCTTCAGAGGTGGGAGGGAGCATTCTACCTATAGAAATGCTGATTTGGGAGGATAGGCCATGGACTGGGTTAAATGCTTCCTCCATTCAATTATGGTACGTGCATCAGAGTAGGGTCATATGTGGACAACCTACGTATGAGCATGTGTGTGAGCCTGTACTGTTAGCATAGGTTAGTCCTGGAAATGGGAATAATGAGTGAGGTTATCAAATTTGCAGATAACATAAAACTATTTAAAGTTGTTAAAACCCATGAGGATTGTGGAAAATTGCAAGAGGATCTTGATAAAATGGAAGACTGGGCATCCAAATGGCACATGAAATTTATTGTGGACAAGTGCAAAGTTATGCACCTAGGAAAGAACAACCCAAACTATGGTTACATGATGCAAGGTTCCACATTAGGAACCACCACCCAGGAAAAAGATTTAGGTGTCATCATGGATAACATGTTAAAATCCTCCACCCAGTGTGCAGCAGCGGCCAAGAGAACAAATAAAATGCTAGGTATCATAAGGAAAGGAAATGAAAATAAAACAAAGGATATTATAATGTCTCTGTATTGTTCCATAGTGCGACCGCTCCTTGAATATTGTGTGAAATTCTGGTCACCGTATCTCAAAAAGGATATAGTGTTATTAGAAAAGGTACAGAGCCACCAAAATGGTAAAGGGGATGGAAGGATACCCCTATGAAGAGAAACTAAAAAGGTTAGGGCTCTTCAATCTGGAAAAGAGACGGCTGAGGGGAGACATGATAGAGGTTCAAAAATTAATGAATAGAGTGGAATGGGTAAACATAGATTGATTGTTTACGTCAACAGAATATAGAAAGACTAGGGAACATGCAATGAAGCTACAGGGTAACCTATTTAAAACTAATAAATAATTTTTTCACTCAACGTGTAATCAAACGTGTGACCTAGACTGGCCACTGTTGGAAACAGGATACTGGGCTTGATGGACCTTGGTCTGACCCAGTATGGCATGTGTTATGTTATGTTAAACTCTGGAATTTGTTATCGAAGGATGTAGTAAAAGTTGTTAGTGTAGCTAGGTTTAAAGAAGGTTTGGACAAGTTCCTGGAGGAAAGGTCCATAAACCATTATTAAAAGGGACCTGGGAGGGGAGATCACGTGAGCACATGAGCGGGTAAGGTGCTCCTTGCCACGCTCCCGGGCCGCTTAAGAAACCTTTGATTATACCGGAGGCTAAAGGAGGAGAAGCTCGAAAAAATTTTGCTGGTGGCTGTCGGAGTGTCGGGGGCAGTCTTGGAGAACGCGCCGACCTTAACCGGGGTGCGATGAAGGCAGCTGCGAGGAGGGAAAAGCCGGCCACCTCCCGAGAAAACAAAATGGCGACCGACAGGAAAGGGGGCAATGAGCCTGGATCCCCCGGTAAGGACAACGGTGAAACATCGCATGAGTAGACGGCGCAGGAAGTAGTCCGCTTGCTAGAGCCCAAATTTGACTCCATAATGAAAAAGTTGGAGGCAATGGGGGAAGCATTCGCTGAGCAAACGTGGAGAATTGAGGAAATAGAGCAGCGTGTGAATGTGCTGGAGGAAGGTGAGCTTACGCTCGAACGAGCTACACAGAAGCACCAGGAACAACTTGAAGCGCTGATGCTTAAAATAGATGACTTAGAAAATCGGTCACGGAGGAACAATCTCAGGCTGGTCGGTGTGCCTGAATCGCGAGTGGACAGTCAGCTATTTGATCTGTTTGAGACATGGTTGCCGAAGGTGCTGGGCCTGGACAATTTGATTGGCCATATCAAGGTGGAAAGGGCTCACAGACTAGGCCAGCGCGTGGAGGGCAGAGAGCGGCCGCGACCAGTGCTGGCTAGGATTTTAAATTTTCAACATAAAACCCTCCTCCTACAGGCTTATAGGAAGCGGAGAGACCTAAAGTTAGATAATTCTCCGATCTTAATGTTTCAGGACTACTCCGCAATCGTGGCATCTAAGAGAAAGGAGTTTTCATCTATCTGTAGTGACCTTGCCAAGGGCGGCATCCGCTTTGCGTTAAGCTATCCGGCTACGTTGAAAATCTTTCACAACGGCAAATCTCATTCATTTGAGCAAGCGGCTGTGGCACGGGACCTGGTGGCCACCCTCTTGAGCAAACCCCCGTCTGGGGGCACCTAGGGACACTTAGCTGGTGTTTTGGCTGTGCAGCAGAGGGCACGTTGTGACTCTGGCCTCTTTGGCCTGCTTGATCTGAGGACATGTGCGACTGCCATAAAAGATTGACTAACTCCGCAGCAACCTCCCCTACTACGGCGTTGAGTGGCCCGGAGGTGTGGACAGTGATCTAGCTCCTGTTTGGAACGTTCCTGCCTCGGCAGGACAAAGTAATTGGCCGGGATATCCCGGAGGGTAGGGGGAGGGGGGGAGTGAGTGGTGGATATTGAATGTGTTGGGTGCTGAGAGAAGTTTGGAGTGTTATAAGTTTCCTTAGTGTGTGTGGTTCTGTTATTGGGGATAGGAGGGGTAGGGGGGAGGAGGGTGTGGGGAAGGGGGGTGGGGAGGGAATGAGAATAGGCATGGGAGGGGAGCCCGGGAAATTTTGGACCTCATGGTTGAACAAGGACGCGGGGAGAATCTTTCTCTGGGGCCGAGGCTGGGCAGTCCCTGGAGTAGATAGGAACAGTCTTGCAGTAAAAGGCCGTAGCACTAAGATCAAATACCCAGAATGTTAAGCTAATCTCCTGGAATGTGGGTGGAATATGCTCCCCTGTTAAGCGCACGCAAATTTTGCAGGCATTGAAAAGAAAAGGGGCGCATATAGCCTTACTCCAGGAGACTCATCTTAGTGAACAAGAACACAAAAAGCTGGTGAAGGACTGGGTGGCGAGCATGTATGGGGCCTCCTCTGGGGGGAAAACGGCGGGAGTAGCGGTGCTGGTGAAAAGAGGTATACCATTTGAAGTGAAGAAGATCGAATCTGACCCGAAGGGACGCTATGTTTTCCTTCAGGCCAAATTGTATAACGAGGAGATTTGGATAGGCAATATCTATGCCCCCAATGTATACGATCATGCTTTCTTTAAGCTTTTATTGGGCTTTGTGAAGAAAGTGGGGGAGGGGAAATTACTGCTAGCCGGGGACTTTAATTGCCCCCATGATCCCCAGTTGGACAAATCCGTGCCAAGCGGGGGTGGGGCTTGGTCCAAAAAAGGGGTGGGGTACCTGTGTAGAATGGGAGGTTTGTTGGATGTGTGGCGTACCCTCCACCCGGGAGATCGTGTTTATACTCATCAGTCGAGAGCCCACCTTACCTGGTCACGGCTCGACTATATCTTGGTGAGTGAACAGGGGATATCTAAGGTGGATCAGACGGGTATAGAGCCCATAGCCATATCCGACCACGGTATGGTCTGGGTGACCTGGGAATGCCAAGGGGTGAGCAGGGCGAGTTGGCGCTTTCCGGCTTACTTATGGGAGGATACAGAGTTTCGTAGTTTTTTGGAGAACCAATGGGATGAGTATGTCCTATTTAATGATACTTCTGAGTGCCCGCCCCTCCTCTTCTGGGAAGCTAGTAAAGCAGTTCTGAGGGGGGTGATCATGGCTTACACTGCTAAAAGGCGCAGACATTTGGATCATAGCATCCTGGTTTTGGAACGTAATCTACAGGCCCTACAGCGTAACCTTAGCAAGTCGAGTGGACAGGGAGCCCGAGTACTTCAGCAGGATTATGTCACGGCTCAGTTGGCTCTTAATGAGCTTTTGCAGAGACGAGCCAAGATGTCCCTGCAATACTATCAGCATAAATTGTATAGATATGGAAATCGGTCCGGGAGGCTCTTAGCTAAATTGGTTCGTGACCCGGGAGGCGCGCGTTTTGTCCCGGTTCTTAAAGATGCGGAAGGGAAACTGCAGCACCAACCGCAACACATTGCCGCAATTTTTCGGAGTTTTTATGCCTACTTGTATACAGAGGAGGAACGCGATTGTACCCAAAGTAGAGCGTTCCTGGATAGGGTGAAGTTACCTCAGCTAACTGAGGAGGAGCTGCGGGGCCTTAATGCCCCTTTGACTGGGAAGGAAGTTCAGGATGCCATCAAGAGAGGGAAATCACATAAAGCCCCGGGCCCCGATGGTTTTGGGGCCGAGTACTATAAGATGTTGTCCCCTAGGTTAGCCCCCAGTATGTTGGCAATGTATGCGGAAGCTCTGCAGGTGGGAGGCTTCCCCAGAGACATGCGATGCGCGAACATTACTGTACTCCCAAAGCCGGGGAAAAACTTATTAGAATCTGCATCATATCGGCCTATCTCCCTTATTAACACGGATGTTAAGATTTTGGCCTCGATACTAGCAAAGCGGCTGAATCCTCTGTTACCATCCTTGATAGATGAGAGGCAAGTAGGTTTCGTGATGGGCAGGGACGCGACTAAGAACATTGCTAAGTTACTTCTGGGAATGGAATACTGCATCGCGAAGCAATCGCCGCTATTATTAGTAAGCCTGGATGCTGAAAAAGCGTTTGATAGGGTTGCATGGGCCTATCTGTGGGATGCTTTGGGTGGTTTTGGGATTCAAGGAGAATTTGCCCATTGGGTCCGGGTGTTATATCAGTCTCCCGCGGCAAGAGTTGGAGTGAACGGGGTCTTCTCAGAGCCCTTTACTCTGGAAAGAGGCACGCAGCAGGGCTGCCCACTCTCTCCACTTTTATTTGTGTTGGCGTTGGAACCGCTATTGCGGGCTATTCAACAAGAGGTTCAGGTGGTGGGGATTAAGATGGGGGAAGAGGAGATGAAACTCAGTGCTTTTGCTGATGACATGCTTCTCTGTTTGACTGAACCTCAGGAATCCCTGCGGAGGGTACTCCTACTCATTCAGGATTACGGCAGCTTTTCGGGCCTAAAGATTAACATGTCTAAGTCCATGGCATTAGATGTTGGCGGAAGGGTGAAACCTGTTTGGCGTGGGGTTTTTCCCCTCGCGTGGGCGGAGGGTTCCATCCGGTACTTGGGAATCCAGCTGCCTGCGAGCCCAGATACACTTTATCAAGCGAACATGGAGGGCATGCTCGAAAGGGCCAGGCTAACGTTTCAGCGGTGGCGACCTTTTCCGTTGTCTTTGAGAGGCCGCATTGCTTTGTTTTCCATGGTAGAACTCCCCCGATGGTTGTATATGCTGCGACTCTTGCCGCTTTGGATTCTAGCTAGGGATTGGAGATTGTTTGACAGATATCTGAGTGGGTTCCTCTGGGGTGGGCGCCGCCCCCGAATTCCGCTAAAGGCCCTGAGGAGGAGAAGGGAGGAAGGGGGGTTAGAACTCCCATCGCTGCGAAACTATAATCTTAGATACTTAGCTCGACATATATGGGGTTTGTTAGATGCGGAGGGTGGGTATGCCCCAGTTCAGCAAATACGGGAAATTTCTTCCCCCTGTCACGGCTTGTACTTGCTCCATAAGGTGCGTAAGCGCGATCTGGGGGATAAGGGGGACAGTACCTATTTGAGAACCTTAAGGGTGGCTTGGCGGGAGCTGTGTGGGAGGGCCGGCTGGGACCCGAACTGCTCTCTCATGCTGCCACTGGTGGGGAACCCGGATTTTTTGCCGGGGTTTGCGGATTTCACGCTCTTTCATGTGTGGCAGCAGAAGGGACTAGTCTGTCTGGGTGATTTGGGTAGAACAGCGGGTGGTGCCCTAGAAAGCTATCAGAATTTGAGTAGTACCTATAGACTAGCACCCCGGGACTTTTATGGTTACCTCCAAATTCGCCACTATGTGGATCAGTTGCGTAGGGGGGTCCCAACTCTATTGATCACGAAGGACCCGAGGAAGCTGATTGGGGGCTGGGTGGAGAAGGACTCGCTGGACTGGGATGAGAGAAAGCAGCTGCTCTGCCCATTGGTAGCTTCTGATTATCTCGTGGTTCTGGTCCAGCGCTGGGCTAGAGATGGCCTGCAAGGATTGACAGTGGAGATCTTGCAGGCTGCCTTTCAGAGGGTTCCCAGGGGTGCAGTCTGGATGTACCTGCAGGAGATGCAGTACAAATTCCTGTGGCGGGCGTACACTAGTGATAAGTGGGCGTATAAAGTAGGCTTACGGGCTACATCCATGTGTGGTTGGTGCCAACAGGAAGAGGGGACGTTGTTTCACAAGTTCTGGGTCTGCCCCAGGGTTCAGGGCATATGGCAACAAGTGACCGCTAAGATGAGGGACTGGCTGCAGTCGGAGGTCCCCATGCGGTGGGAGGTGTGTCTGTTTCACTGCTGGGAGGGGACTCTACCTTTGCTCCCTTCCTCTCATAGAGCTTTGCTTGATAGGGGTCTCCTTCTGGTAAAGAAAACCCTGCTGGGTAATTGGCTGGAGGGCTCCCCCCCACGGCTTGCGAGCTGGGACAAGTCCCTGATACACTTGATGTATATGGAAAAGCTCACGGCGAAGCAGTTAGGGGGGAAACATTGGGAACGCTTCTTGGAGCTTTGGATAGCGCTCATAAACACCCTCCCAGTACAGGACCGCAGTGCAGTCTTGAATGTTTAGAAGACTTCCCCTGATGCGAGCATGTGTTAACGACATGGGTGTAGAGTTGGTTGTGGCTGATTTCCCCTGGATTTAGGCCTGGCAATGTGGGGTCTTCGGTCCCGGGCATTGGGGTTTCCTTGAAGGGTGGGTGGGGGAGGGTGGGAAGGGGGGAGTAGGGAAAGTTTGCAATATTTTTTTTGCATAGTTGTGTACTAAACTTGCATAGTGTGTAATAATTTTGCATAGTTTGTATAATAAGTTCCATTATAGCTTGGTACTCTTGCTAGCCTATTGTTATTCTGCAGACCCTCCCGGCGATTGTACCTGGGGGTGGGCGAGAGCACTAAGAAGGCCTTAGTGAAGTCTATGCATGATGTGTATTCTTACTGTTAATGTTAATGGCCCGGTCCGCTGTGAATTGTATAATGTTATATTTTGTTTTGGAAACAATAAAAATCAATTTGAAATAAAAGGGACCTGGGATATCACTGCTTGACCCAATAAAAGCATTGTGGAATCTGTGTCTTTTGGGGAAACTGCTAGGTACTTGTGACCTGGATTTGCCACTGTTGGAAACAGGATACTGGGCTTGATGGACCGTGATCTGACTCAGTATGACATATCTTATGTTCTTAGTCTTATAACAGCAACATGTTGCAATGACAGCAGCACAAAACTGGGGTGTCAGCCATTTTGGGGCATTCAATGATGCATGTGGTCCGCAACCTTTGCACATTTCATGTCTGAGTCACACAGACAGGTCTAGGCACTATGCTAGGGATGTGTGTGTGTCAATGTGTGTTTGCGCACAGTAGTACAAATTTTCTCTGTCCACATGGTTCACTGTTTCAACCACACATATACTTATAGTCTTGGGGTATTCACATTCTGTGAGGTATCTCTGGAGGAGATGCTCCCATGACCTCTGATAGCTCTCACGGTCAAATCTCACGGAGGACGTGGAAAAAAGCCTCCTCTGCCTCCTGCAGAACAGACGTGTAAGCAGGTGGAGGTCGTGAGGGGAAAAACGTGGCTTTTGGCACTGGGAAGCCATGCTGTCCATGTGCTTTCTGAGGACACGTGCATTTACGTCAGATGTTGTGACTACCGTGTGTAACATCTTGCAGCATGGTAATTAATGGGTGTTAACTGTTAGCACGCAGTTATTAGCATGCGGTAAACCATTATGGCACTATAAGATGTCTGCATGCCTAGTAAGACTAGAGGTGGCAGGGCACTGCCTTCTGCATTGAGCCCCTTGGAGGAGCAGCTGGCACAGAGGCTGGGACCTGACTACATCTGCGGCCTGTCCGAGGAGCTGGACACTGCACACCCACATGCAGGTATGTGGAAGCCCTACTACAGGTGTATGTATGTGCAGGATATGTGGATAGGCCATAACCACGGCCAGTTTAGAAACACACCTGATAAATTAGGCCAACCTAGTGATACTTGTAATTTTCTTTTCCTTCATGACATTATCATCAGCCTGGTGCCCTCAATCACATCCATGTACTACCTCCATATCTTGCTATTGCCTCAGCATACCATACACAGCCATCAGGCATTTACTATACAGTAACATACATGAACATCAGGTAGTGTACGCACATATATCTCAGCCTTATGCTACTCTGAGGCACCATCTCAACAAACCCCCCTCAAGACAGTGTCAGAGAAACATCCCACAAGCAACATGTCACATTCACAGAGCTTGAATTCCCAGTCTGCTCCTCTGACTACCCTTGATATACATGGAGTTTCATGAAGTGGATCTATTACAGGTCCATACACTTACAATACTCTGTCCCCGAAGTTTCAGGAGTATTGTAAGTGTATGGACCTGTAATAGATCTGTAATAGACCTGTAATAGAACAGACAAACATCTGGCATTTAACAATGAATCTACATTTTCAGCAGTCTTACAATACACAGTGGCCCAGACACCATGCATACAGGCAGCTCTACAGAGGCATGCAAACATTTGTGACACCGGCACTCAACCACCTTGTCCTCATGCCTCACAGCACACCTAGGGGCTAGTTTCCAAAGCATCACTAGCAGCATAAGATTGATATTGGAGACAGTGTCCCTTTAAAATCAGCGAATCTACAACTCTGATATCGGACAAAGCCCTCTAGGACAGCTTATTAAACCAGAACATAACAGATCACATTATATGTCTGAGCACTTCACACAGAAAACACAATGCACAACTGTTTACGCAGCAAATACAGCACCCAGCCTAGACCACATCTTAAAAATGCTTTCACCTCCCCCTCTGCATCAATGTCCACACAGAGGCCTGTCAGGGTGGCCTCATATAACAAAGATTTGAGTAGCCATTGTGGAGTGATTATATTTGTACGGCATAGCTCCTGATGAAGCCGGTTAATGGCGAAACGAAAGCTTTTGTAGAGCTTAGGTCGTCTTGGTAATGAATGGCAGCAATGTCAACTGCTGGAATTTCTGTTTCCCGTGTTGGAGGTTGGAGTTGACCCATTGGAATGCGCATCTATCTCGAGGGCTGTGGACCCAGCTGGCTGCAAGACTTCAGTTAGAAGATAAGTTTTTCAGCACTACGTTGGGATTGTTAAGTCGGTTACTTCATCTTCTGTTTTTATTTTTGCAGGTGTTATTCTTGGGTTGCCCTGGCTGCGTTCAGCCCCGTAGATACTCAGATTATATCTATATCACAGACGCTTTTTTATGAATGGAATGATTGATTGTGCATGATTGACTGTAATGTTTTGTGGTTGTAAATTGATGGTTTATAGTTTCAATTAGATTTCTAATAATTCTTCCCAGAGGTAAACTTGTGGTTGTTTAGAGAATTCTATAAGTTTTTTGTGTATTGAGTTGGATAGTTTGAAGGAGGCTTTGACCGGTGATGTGAGCGTCTATCAACACCCTATGGTGATTTTTTCACTAAATGTGGGGTTCTGCCATCTGAGGTCATTTTGCCTTGGATTGATTTTTAGGTATTGATGTTGATGTAATTTTTGGAATATTTGAGTTTTATATTGAGAGCAGTTGTTTCTATTATTGGTTTATTCCTTTCCTGCTCTCAGCAGCTGTTTTGTGTGTTCTCATATAACAAACACCATCACACATCTGTGCTAACACGTTCACCTATGAGTATCAGCATTCAAACAAATATTTGCATGTACATGAGCAGCACACGATAGGAGATGACAGAAAGATTCAAGCATATGCCATCATAGCTGCAGAATTTCATAAAGCAGTCACATAAGACATACATGCACCCTTTGGGCGAGGCACTGTGTGCCCACAATGTGACTATTACATACTGGCCAGCATCACAAGCACTGAAGTCTCCACTCCTCCTGCAACATCCTTCATCCACTACAGACAGTGACACTTACACCTCTTCACATACCACAGCAGTGTAACCAAAAACAACTTCCATCTACCCAGTTCATACATGTTGCTCAACAAATCTCTGAAACCCTTTCTCAGTCATTTACCACAAACACAGTCATACACCAGCATTCACAACCCTCACATGTTTATGTTTGTGTTTATTTAAAATTTGATATACCGCCCAACACCAGGGGCACCTGAGCGGTTTACAATAAAACAATGTAAAAACAAATTAAAATTAAATGAATGGAGGAGTGGCCTAGTGGTTGGAGCAAAGTACCACAGGCTGGAAGGTCAGTGGTTCAAATCCCACTAGAGGACAGCAACCTTGGGCCAGAAGGACTGGGGTTTCTAGTCCCACAGGTGCTCCTTGTGATCTTGGGCAAGCCACTTAACCCTCCATTGCCCATGTTCCGTGTTAGTGTATGTGCCTTCATGTTAAATGTATCCCCAACTACTTTGACCCAGTGAAAAGCAGGATATAAATGCAGCTAAATAAAACAAGTGAATACATACCCTTTTCCTTTGACACATTTTGCATCTCAGGACACACCATTTTGCAGGGTCACCTTCCACACACACCAATGATTGGAGTATGAAGCACATATATCGGCCACCATGAAATGGCCAGCCACAATGCCCAAAACCATTACACACCTGTACACACCTGATACCACATACATGCCTCATATCATACACATGCAGCCCTTATGCGCTATCAGATGCTTTGGAACAATACTAATACCAATTAAATTATTCACACATGGGCAATGGCTATCCTTCCCTATGACATTTGTCTGTGTATTTCTTCACAGGTGACCTCTCAGAACTACAGAACCTGGACAGGTTAGAGGATGACCCTGCTGAGATGCAGCCACTTAGTCCCCCATCAGCAGACACAGGGCCACAGAATTCAGTGGACGATGTGGATGAGCCAGCTGCCAGCATTTTTTCAAGTCATAGTCCATTTGATGATTCTGGGGACAATGATGCTCATGAGCTCACCACTGAGGCTGGGGCTTACATTCCAGAGGTGAAAATTGGTGAAAAGTAGCACCAATCACCATGTCAGTGACCGGCCTAGGGATCACAACATCATCCAGAAGGAACATAATGGTCTAGAGACATGCTGATGTCATTCCAAGAAAGGACAGAACTACTGCACATTGATGTGTGTCTGTTATCAGGTACAGGCCACAGCATGGTCAATGATATGTGTTTGGGTCCGTTAAGGAAATAAGTACAGAGAAAAAAACATATTTTCCCAAACTGGAAAGAGCAACATAGGGGATCTGCATAGGTGGGGTTCAAACCAGAATTGACTGTTTACTGAAGCAGTGCGCTAACCACAACACCAGACCTTTACAGCGTCAGCATCACATCTCAAGGAAACAAATGTCCATCACTCATCAATGTCCAGACAGCTCCAAGTATTTGAAGTCAAAACTTATTTGCCTCAGCAGAGATAGAAATGTTCACCGTGTCAGAAATGTTCACAATACACAAGAGGTGCTACATCACACACGTCACAACATACTTACAAGGGTCATATATTACACATGCCCTTCCTTTATGTACATTGCTACTTGGTTATGTATCAGCCTTTCTAGAATTGTTTTACAATGATCATCATTTGTCTATCACACTCAAACTTAATCAGGGCCATCATGTATTCATTGGGTGGTGCTGCCATTGGCACCAAGGTGTTCTCGGCATCTGTGTGTTTTTAATTGCTCTCAAAATAATGAGAATTGTAGATTGTAGCAAATTTGTGTTGTGTGTGAATTCCATCAGGATGCAGCATGGTGGAGAAATGGCTACATATATGTTTTGAAATTGTACTTCCTCCTTGCATGTGGTACTGACTGAACGTTGTTAGTGTTGAGTATAATTTGTCTTCCAGAGTTCAGTTATGGTAGCAGAGAGAGAAGATGCAATGTTTCTTCTAGGGGTAGTGCTTTCTATATCATTCTTGCTGATTTATAATGACTCGCAGCTTCCAGCAGACGGCTATGGAGGTGCTTCTGTACCAGGCTTATGTTGTGATATATCTTCACCCTTTGCAATGATGGTGCCTGTACTGTTTATGGATGTCCAAAGCAGGTTTCGAGTGGGGAGCAGGTGTCCTTGCTATGTAACATATCATTAGTGAAGGTGGGGCAGGTGTCATTGCTTGGAGAAGTGATTGGAAGACCAGGGTGTATAGGAGTGGGCCAAGGCACAGTATCATGTGGTTTTGGCAGAAGATTGTTCTTGCATTTTTTACAATCTGCTCCTTGTGTGAGATGCTTAGGTGGAGATGATTTTCAGGTACTTTATCTGTGTTTGCACTCTTATGCAGCTTCTTCAGAGGGTGAGTTGTGTCGGTGGTGTGACAATTTGATCCTGGTCATCCGAATCTGCTTCTGTCTTGTTCAGGTTGATTGTGACATGTTTTCATTGGACACGTCTGAAGACATGATGGCCATGCTGAAGTACATGTGTGTCTACTGGATTTTATGTGACTATAAGACCATCTAGCCTAGAATGTGCAGCATATGAGGGCATATCTGAATGCGCCCACACATCATTGTAAAAACCTTGCTAAGACATGTTGTTCCCATACATGCAATTTCCATTGCCACATTACACTGTCACCCTAACACTCAGACAGACTCACAGACACAGGTGGAGAGGCTTGATAGGTTGTACATGTGATATGTCTCTTTGTGGCCCACACATATTTATGCAGTGTCCACCCTTTCCTGGTCTGCAAGCATTATGAAGCTGCCTTTCCCCATGCAGACACTTCAAGCACATAATATCATTGGCCTGCTCTTCCAGGCAGTCAGACATCGGACAGTTCATGTGTTTAAGATCTGCGTGAGGAACACTGCCGAGGATAATGTGGAGCTTGTAACCTACAGGTCGTTAGCCTGGATCACATAAAATTAATGCAAACAGCACTGTTCATCCACAAGCTGGTCTTGAACACATGACCCCAGAGTTGTACAAAGAGACATCTTGTGTGTGGTGTCACAGGGATGCCTTTCTATTTTTGTGTTAGAGAGATATGGAGGATGACTTTGTAGAATTCTATGTGGCAGCACTTGAGGTTTCATATGTGCACTTAGCCATCTGCAGTCTCAGGAACATCTTTGGCCATTGGAGTTCTTGAGGTGTCAGGACTCCATGCCTCAAGGGGTATGTTTGTAGCAGTTGCAAATGTAGTGGTGGGAAGGTGGCTGCACTACAAATTACCTGCTGCTCCCATGTTTATCAGCGTAATGACAATGGGAGCTGCTGTGCTGCGCTGCTCCCATACCAATGGAACACATATTACAGACGTAACAGGTGACACCCACTGCAGCACCACACACATACACGCACCCAAATGCTGGAATGACCTCCCACCAGAAATAAGATCAATCAAAGACCTCCTACAGTTTCGGAAGGCAATAAAGCACCATCTCTTTCTGCTACATTTTACTCAATCAGCTACCCCTCCCCACAGAAATCTCCCCCCATTCCCCACAAACACCTCACTCACAACATAACACTCATGCTTTAAGCAATCACACTCATGCATGTAGACACTTCACGTCTATTCACACCATGTAATATTTATTACTCCATGTCAACTTGTATATACTTACCATGTATTCTCTATCTACTCCAACCAAACTCAGCGTGTATATAGTTACTCTGTATTTGTATCGTTTAAAGATATCGCAACATGTAAATAGTTTCCCTATTTGGTCCAAGTTCTAACTCCTGTTATAATGTAAACTCAAACAGTCTTGACTGCACTGAGCTCTTGTTGTTGAATGTAAACCGCACTGATAACAAATAGCGCGGTATATAAGAATTGTTAAATAAATAAAAATAAATAAATACACACAGCAGTGGCAGGGTGATATTACGGTTGTCTTCCATGACATCTGACAAAAGGGCCACGTGCAGCTACTGCCACTGTTACTGGAATATCATCCCATGCATGCAATTTGTTCCGCATAGGCAGCTGCCTTGCCACTATACAGATTCTGGACTGCACTCACAGACAACAACAGGGCACCTCCTTACCACTATATGAGCGCACACTCACAAAATGCATTAACACCTTGCACCAGCAGCCCTATGGCCTCCCATTGCAGGACACTATCCTGTTGCTACTTGTGTATCACTACTATCACTGTCTGAGGCTCCCCTGTATTTACATCACATTGTGGATATCTAAATAGGCTCACTCTCCTCAAAATGTAGCCTTGTTCCTGCCCACTCCCCGCCCATTGACCCTAACTCTCTGCCCCGTGCACGCCTTCTCTCCACCCAAAAGGCACTTTATGCGGCTGGTGCCATTAGTGGCCGCTAAAGTGCCTTTGTGCACGTGGTAAGTGTGGACATGCACAGTTAGCACCTGCTATCAGAACACTTGCTGCTTTACTGCCATTTAGTAAACATGCCCTTATGTGTTCTTGGAGTTGGTGTTGTACTGTTTTCTCAATCATTTTAGTTATGAAAGGCAGGCATGATATCAGCCTGTAGGAGTTAGGGTCCTTAGTGTCATGGTTTCTTCCTCTGAGTATCGGTCTTATGGTTGCTTTCTTTAGGCTAGGAGGTAGGTATCCTTGTGATAGCGTTATTTGTGTGATATTCAGTAGTGCGGGCATTAGATGTTTCCTTGTCATCTTGATCCATGAGACCGGGTATGGATCCAAGGGGGAGGTGGATGTGTTGAGGTTTAGTATAATCTTTTCAAGTTTTTCATCAGTGGGGATGTGGAAAGATTCCCACTGTGTACTGCCTTTATTAGGGTTGGTTATTTCATTGAGTTGTTTCTTCTTCTGAATTGATTTATTGATGAATTTTAGTTCAAAATAGTCTGCCATCTCTGGAGGGTATAAAATGTTGTTTTTGTTTATCCCTGTGGGGTTCTTTTATTAGGGTGTGAATGATCTCAAGCAATTCCCTAGGTTTATTAAGTGAACCCATTACGAGGTTTTTATAGTATTATCTTTTGTTTGTTTATTAGGCTGTGGTATTTGGTTTGCATGTCTTTGTATTGAACTTGATTTTCCTGGCTTTTCTTGTTTCGCCATTTCCTCTCAAGCTTCCTTAGGGTCCTCTTCGTGTCGTTAGTCTCTTTGGAGTACCATGGAGCACTGTGACTTCTGTTTTTATGTATGCTTTTGTTTGGGACCTGCGCTGCTTTTTGTATTGTGTGATTCCAGTTGGCAATGATTGCTTCTGTTAGGTTTTGATCAAGTTGTGGAAGGACTTTCCATAGGAATTCTTCTGCGAATTGTTTGAATTTTCTTTTGTTTTCTGGGGTAGCTTCTTTTGATGTTATTACCGTAGGTGTTCTTATGTGGAAGTTAATCATGTAGTGGTCTGGCCAGGAGATTGGCATTGCGCTATGGTGGGTTTTGTGGCTTTGGTCCAGCAGCTGGTTTTATTTATTTAATTATTTGAAACGTTTTTCTATACTGCCCCTTCCAGAGATCAGGGGTGATTTACATTGAACAAGGTTTTTACATGAAACATTGTAACAATATTCAAATAATTAACAATTTACATTGAACTATATACATATTGTACTACATAGATTTGCCTTAGCCAGTGTAAAATATTGTTTACAATGTATTTTTGTTTGTGAAGATACAGTGGAGCGGGAGCAGAGCCTAAGAAAGGGGTGGGGTTGAGGGGGTGAGAGGAGGGATTCAATGTCTGGAGTGGAATTAGGGGCTAGTGTGTTGATAGGGTTTTGGTTGTTATAGTATTCAGAGAAAATATATGTTTTTAAGTATTTACAGAAAGTCTGAAGGTCTTTCATTGTTCTTAATGTGTCTGTGAGGGCGTTCCATATCATGGGTGCTGTGTATGTTAAGGCCCTGTTGCTGATGATTTGTTTGGTCTTGTGAAATGAGGATTTTACTGATAGGGAGTTAAGTTTTGTTCTTCTACTAGCTCTGGTGCCTGATTGGAGATGGATCAATGTATTAAGATAGGAAAGAGCAATATTATTGATTAGTTTGAAAATTATCATTATGGTTTTATATTTTACTCTGCTAGCAATGGGGAACCAGTGGAGTTGGTACATGATCGGGGTGATGTGGTCAGAGAGTCTTGCCTTACATACGACTCTGGCCGTGACATTTTGTGCCATTTGAAGTATGTTCAGACTCTTTTTTGGTAATCCGAGGGAGCAGACTGTTGCAATAGTCAAAGTGAGGTGTTATGAGGGCCTGCACAACTGTTCTGAAGTCATTCAGGTCTGAGTGGTCTGACTTGTTGGATAATCCTTAGTTTGTAAAATATGGTCCTATTTATGTGTCTTAGGTGGGCAACCATACTGAGGGTTTTGTCTAAGATGATGCCTAGGTATCTTACTTCTGGTTTTACTGTGAGGAGTGTGTTATTTATGCTAAGTGTAGGTGGGGGGTAGGGTTGCCAACTGGCTGGTTTTCAGCCGGCCTGGCCAGTTTTTATATGGCCAGGCTGGCTGCCGGCAGACTGTTAAAATCGGCACTTGAAAAGCTGTTTTTTTTGTGGCTGGTGGGCAGAACTGCCATCATAGGTAGGTTTCTATTCTTCCATCCTATGAGGAGCTGCTATTCTGCCTGGCTGAGACAAGTCAACTGAATGAGCCAATGAGACAACAGAGGGAGGGATTAGGGAGTAGTGGGAACTGAGTAAGTCAGCCGAAGGAGCCAATAAGACAACAGAGGGAGGGACTAGGGAGTAGTGGAGGGAGCTTCCAGCACAAAGTTTTTCATCAACTAGTGGAAAGAGAGAGCCAGCCAGTCACAGCCAGAGCCAGAGCCAGCCAAGTGACGGTGAGTGGGTTTTAGCAGTGATACTAAGTGCCAGAGTCTTAAAACAAGATTTTTTTTATTGGGGATGGTTATGGTGCTGTTGTGCTGTGCTGCACTGCCTGAACTCTGGTCCTTGATTCACTTAAATAAATGTCCATGTCGTCACTTATTTTTAACTTCAAACTATTCAGATGCTCACTACTGCCAAGGACAGTTCATATCAATATATATGCTTGCAGCCAATCAATGTAAATTCACTTAAACCCTCAGCATTATGTATTTTATTAAATGCAAATCAAGCACACACTTAGGTTTTTTTTGTAACTCCTTGTCAGCATTTCAATCTTCAAAACTTGGTGCCTCGGCATCCCTGCATCACCGTGGGTCCTGGGACTGACTAGCAGTTTACTCACACCATGTAAGGGAAACCCACCACTTCAGGTTTCATAGTTACTGCCCAAGGAGTTAGCTGAATGAATGAAATCCAAGCTTTAGACTGCAATGCATTACTACAGTGGCAGTCTGCATCCTGCAGTGCACTGAGCATATTAGTGGTGAAGGACTGGAGTAGTTTCTTGTGTTGATTCCTTCAATATATAGGATTATTTAGTTTAAGCAGCTCTCCTATTTGGGTAATATTATTCCATTTGGTCCACCTTGGGGGTCAGGAAGTTCATAAATAAATCCACAGCACACAGTGAGGTATACTGAACTGCAACTTTACTGAAATATCATTGAGCTTCAACATTCACAGTATTTCCCAAGAAGACACTCAAACACAATATTCACCTTTAGAGTTTCTCCCCTCCATCTGAGAGTGCGGTAAGCACCATCATCGCTAGGTGCAGTGGAAAGAGGGCTGAGCTTGTATGACACTGAAGAAAAAGGTTTGAGATTTAATTTTTGTTAAAGTTCTTATGACAGAGTAATCCTGTAGTTAATATATGTATGTTTGTTTCCCCTCTTCTCCTCTTCCTTCCATCCTTTCCCCCACCCCCCTTTGATTTTTAGGTATTTTATATTGCTTTTTGGAAAAGTCTCTTTTGAGAACTATTTTTGGCATTTTTATGGGTATGTTCATTTAGTTCATAGACTGATATTTTTTTATTGTTGTATTAGCTCATTTCCACATCTGTGTAGTGAGTAATGGTTATGTGCAAGGTGAGGAGGTTGCAATAGTCTGGACGGGAGGTGACAAGGGGATAAGTGTCTTAGTAGTCTGTTCAAAGAGGAAGGGGCAAATTTTTCAGATGTTTTAGAGAAAGAAATGAAAGGTTTTAGCTGTCAGTTGGATGTGTGTGAAGAAGGAGAGGGAGGAGTCAAAGATGACCCCAAGGTTGCAAGCTGAGGAAACAGGGAGTATTAACCGCAGAGATAGAGGAAGGGGGGAGTTGGGTTTAGGGGGAAGATAAAAAGCTCGGTTTTGGCCATGTTCAATTTCAAATGGCAGTGGGACATCCAGGCATCAATGTCAGATAGGCAGGCAGAGATCTGACCCTGGATGCCAGAGAAACTTCAGGTGTAGAGAGGTAGATTTGATAGTTAAACCCCATGGGAGGAGACGAGTGTGCCAACGGTCTGGGTAAAGAAAGAACGGTTTAACACATAAACCAGGCAATGCTCCAAAAGAACAGAATGTTGTTGATGATGGTATATAACTTTTTAAATAAAGATAAAACATTGTTCTGGAGGGATTCCTAGAGCAGTTAGATAGTAAAACATTTTTTTTTACACATTTACTACTTCTGTCACAAAAGATGGCTTCAACGGGTGATCGTGTTCAACAGACTGCAACAAGCAACTCAAGTGACCATGAAATCGAGAATGATGACAATTCAGTGAAAGCATGAGCCAAAGCACCAAGAAAGGAAGACAGAATAAAAAACTGTGTATTTCAGAGGGAATGGCTGAAGAACCCAGACTACTGTGCCTGGTTAGCTACACACGATGATCCAAACTATGCACGATGCGTTTATTGTAGTGTTGTGATTAGTGTTAAATTTGATGATGTTAAAGCTCTGAAACATCATTGTGAATCACAGAAGCATGAGTCGTTGGTCAAGGCTCATAGACAATCTAAAGTAATTGAACATTTTTTTGTTAACACACGTGATACCCCATTACTTGACAAAGTAGCATCAGTAGAGTTAGCAAAGACATATCATGGTATTAAACATAATTACAGTTATTTGTCCATGGACTGTGGAAACAAAATGGACAATTTTCTATATTCTGATTCTGAAATCGCCTCAAAGATCCAACTTGGAAGAACAAAGACGGAATCCTTAGTAAAAAAATATTTTTGCACCATATTCCATTGAAATAGCTGTCAACAAAATAAGACATGGAGACAATGGTTCCCCTCCTCCATATTCTGTTTCCACAGATGCCTCCAATAAAGGAAACAGAAAGAATTTTCCTTTAGCAGTGAGAATATATGATGTAAAAGAAGGTGTGCAAGACTATCTCTTAGATTTTTATGAGGAACCCGATGAAACATCTGAGTCAGAAGCAAAGTCTCTCATTATGGCTATTGAGTCTCTAGGACTGAATCTCCAGCATATGGTCGCATATGGGGCTGACAATGCATCGCTGAATTATGGAACACACTTCTCTGTCTTTCAAAATCTCTCAAATATAAAAGGAGAAATTATCAAGACAAATTGTAACTGCCACATCTTGCACAACACTGCAAAATACAGCTTTAAGAAATTAGCTATGATGTAGAGACATTAGTCATCAAGGTCTTTAACCATTTTTCTACAAGTGCAAAGAGGCTAATGGTCTTAAAGGAATGTTTTGATTTTGTACAAGAAGACTTCTGCCAAATCTTGCGTCACATCCCTATAAGATGGCTCAGTTTATTTGCAGCAGTTGATTGACTTTTACTGAACTGGGATGCTATAAAAGTCTATTTCCTGCAAATAGGTCCTGAAGCTAGTGATAAGATAATTTGGTCATTCATATCGGACCAAGAAGATGGAATAAGTAAAACCCCAACGATGGCAGAATGTTATATATTCTTTTACCACTCACTTCTGTCAGTATTCCAAATGGCCATACTGGCTTTAGAAAAGAGCAATAATCAAGCCACTAATGTTTTTAACATTGTGGATAGATTAAGGATTGAGCTGCAGAATAGGCACAAAGATGAATTCTTTGGCTTCAAGGCTGCACAAGCAATGCATCACCTCGAAAAAGGCAATCTGAAAAATTTAGAACAGAAGTTTAAGAAGTTTATTCAAGGGCTTTGGCATACCTTGAAAAATGGTTTGATTTTGATAAATCACCTTTTAGGAAGTTTGCCAGCCTTTCGCTTGAGAAGGACTTGCCCTCCATGGAAGATCTGTACAGTTTAAGTGAAGTATTTGGCATTGAAGAACAACTCCACATGGATAATTGATATAGTGAACTATTGCTTTTACGCATTGCAGCTCCAGCATTAAATGAAAGCCAAGAAGAATTAACAAGTGCTAATAAATGGAGCACATGTCTACAAAACATAGATGTGCCAAATTTGAAGAGGATTGTGCAACATGTGTTTGCAGTTCCAAGCAGCAATGCCTATGTGGAAAGAGTGTTCAGTGTCATGACTAATCTCTGGACTGATGACCGCAACAGATTAGGTGTTGATACTATAAAAGCTGAATTGTGTATTCGGCATAACATAAACTTGCCATGTTTACAGTTCTTCGAAAGCATCAAAATGAATAAAGCTCTCCTTCGTGCAGCTAGATCAGCCACTAAGTATTCATTCAAGCGAATTGAAAGTTATAAGGTTTTCCCTTTCTTTTACATCAAATATTCTCACTGCTAGAGGGGAAATCTTCCAAATATTATACCTTTTGATATTTTGGATAAAGGGAAAGCGTGATGCTTACCAAGCATAGCTTCTGACACCAACCCAAAACCCTGTGACTGTTCTGAGCCCTACTGAGCTACAGAGCAAAGAGGCTGCCACCTATACAACTGCCAGTGCTACTGGAGGCTCAGCCTGATGTCCCCAGGGCCTACTAAGATCAAAACTCTACAAGAATAATTGTGAATGAAGATGTTCTGATCACCTGGGACAATCCCATTCTGATTGACGAAAAGCAGGAAGTGAAGAAAATGAGGTGAAATCCAAATAATCCAACTAGAAAATCTCTATTGTTTTCTTTATAAAGAATTGTTGGAATCTTTATTGATGCTTTCCTATAGAGGGGAACCAAGGAACATTTAATGCACACAGCACCTGATTTTGAAATATCTACAGAGAAAAAAATCACAGCAGATGAGGGCCATAAGGGCCATCTAGCCTATCCGTTTTCATTCCTGATGCACAATTGATTTGTGACTTTATAGGCACTTCTTCATCTTTTGTTCTATTACAGCAATGTTTTTACTGAAAGAGATATGAATCTTGTAGATTATGTTTGCCTTGGAGGCAGAGATAATGTCTCTTCTCTGCTCTAGAGAATATATATTTAAGTAATATCTTATGTGTGTTCACCTTGCACCATTTTGGTAGCCTATCAGATATGGCCTCCAGAAACGAATAAAGTATTCTCTGAGAGGCCTCACAGATTACCTGTATGGAGAAATTGTGAGCTCTTTTCTTCTACTCAAGCCTGCCCTATTAGGCTTCACTACCTTTGGATCATCAGATATGATCACCCCTTGCTACCTAATTGATGCTACATTGTTGATTATGTGGTTCATCAAATTCAAATGCTACATTTTATTTATTTATTTATTTAAAAGGATTTCTATACCGCCTTCTCCTTCAATACATTGTACTTTCTCTGTCAAAGCATGGCAGTGTGTTTCTGTTGTATCTGTGTAAGAAATTAATACAAAAACTATTCAAAAATCTATTTGGAATTCAATATTAATACAGTGAATGTAGAGTGGAAGGAGTAGGAGTGTGACAAAGTGGTGTAGCAAGAAGAGACATGGAGCAAAGGTGTTGAGCTTTTCTCTTTCAAAGCGTTAGCCTACACTAGTCCTCAGTGATTTTTGTGTGTGTGACTGGGGGTGGGGCATGGGTGGGAATAGGGTCAGGGAATGGGCAGAGCATGGCGAGACACAGGTGTTGGGTTTTTCTCGGTGAAAAAGTTGGCAACCCTAGTGGGGGGTTGAGGTTTGGGTATCTTGTTGTGAATAGACCTTCAGTTTTCTTGAGGTTGATACTCAAGTTGTTTGATTGGAGCCAGTTTTCAGCTTCAGATAGGCAGGTTTGTAAATTGTCATAGTTGGGGTTGTGGATGTCTAGTGGAGAGCATACCATAATATCGTCTGCATATATATGGTATCTTATATTGTGTTTTTTGAATATGTAACATATTGGCTGGATGAATAAGTTGAACTGTAGAGCAGATAAGGTGGAGCCTTGTGGGATATCTTGATTTTGGGAGAAGGTTGAAGAGGTTTTGTGATCTATTTGCACATATTGGTAACGATTTGAACCACCTGAGGATTTGTCCGCTTATGCCTAGGTGATTGAGTCTTGAGATTACAGTATTATGACTTACGTTGTCAAAAGCAGCTGAAATATCCAGAAAAATGAGAATGAATGCTTGTTTGGAGATGTCCATTCCCTGAATGAGTGAGTCATATAGAACCAATAACAGAGTTTCAACCCTGTGAAAGGGGCGAAATCTGTATTGTTGATCATCTAACGGGGCATGTGAGTCAATAAAGTCTTGTAACTGTCGGACTGCTTTCTCAATGACTTTGGCTATGAATGGAATGCAGGCAATAGGTCAATAGGAAGAAGGTTCATCTTTATTGAGATTTTTATTCTTTAAAATGGGACGAATTGAGAACATTTTGAGCTGGTTGGGCATGATTCTCTGTAGGAGGGCTTGACTGACAATGTTTAAAAGGTATGGGGCTATTTCCTTTTTTATTGCTTTGATCCATGCAGTAGGGCAGGGGTCTTGTGGGGATGTTGTATTGAGTTTTGTGATTATGTCTGTTATTTGGCGTAAGTCAATGGTGCTATATGACTGTCATTTGGTAGGATTAACTGCATTTATTGGGGAATCAAGTGGAACTGCTGTACACTTGGGTATAAGCTTGTGGGTGTAGTAATCCGCTAGGACATGTGGTTGGATGGGCATTTTATTTGAGCTATCGTATGGGGTTTTGTTATTGATTTAAAAATTTTGAACAATTCTCTTGGGCGGTTGAATGCTTTGCTTAGAACTTTTGTGTGGTAGTTTCTTTTTGCCTTATTTATTTTTTATTTGTAAATATCAAGTGTTGAGTTGTATAGGGTTTTTAGTTTTGCGTTTTTTTTTCTGTTCGCCATTTGAATTCTATTTTTCTGAGTTCTTTTTTTATCCTAGTTAAGATGGGGGTATACCATTTTTCAGATTGTCTGCACTGAGGTTTTTGTGGCTTTGGTGAAGCTTATGCTGCAGTCACGATTGATGTGTTCCATTTTGTTATTATTTCTTCAACGAAGAAACTTAACGATACTATTTCTAGCAATTATAATGTATCCAATGGAAGAATCGATAAATTAATGATTGAATAATGTTTGGGAACAAGAATATAATTGGATTTCTCTATTTATTATTGGAGCAACATATATTCGATACTCAACAGATTATTTCTTCAAGGTCATTGGATGTTAAATGAGAATGAGGTATTGTAGAATTTATAAAGTGTTCTTGGTCAAAGGGTCTATATTGTTTGCTTTGCTGAATACTTATTAAAGGTGAGGGGGTTGTGGGTGTAACCGGTAATGAAAGAGTTAAGGCAAAGTGAATTAGAAAGTGGTCTAACCAGGGTATTTGGGATGTTTGTGGAGTAGTGTGGGCTGGTTGATCTGATAAGTGCTTTGGGATGAATACCAGATCAAGTGTGTTGCCTTTATTGTGGGTGGATTTTCAGGGGGGCAAGGGCGTTGGAGTAAAGAAAAAAGATACACAAGTAGAACCCAAGCGCTCATCCAACAGACGCAAGTGAGCGACCCCCCTCCCCACTCGATCGTGATTAATATTTCAGGGCAACCGATCCCTACAGAATATTTTCAGTTATTAGAAAAAGGCCTTTCCTTTGTACCGCAAGTTGGCTTCGACATGTTTGACTTTAGGATTGCCTTTGAACATTTAATTCGGAAATTACATTTAAAAACATTTTTTGCCTCACAAGATGAACAGCCTGCCAATGTTATTAGTCCTCCGAGTAACAGAGTCCGATTACCTTTGAAATCTAGCTGGTCCCCACCGGAACCGCTACCGGAGGCTTTATCTCTTTTCCGCAGCATGGTATTACACGACATGGAATGCATATTGCAAAAACCTCTTAAAAGATGGTATGCTCTCACTAAAGCTGAAAGCAACGTCTTGAAGGAGTTACGTTCTCGAGATGACCTTGTGGTTCGGCGAGCCGACAAAGGTGGAGCAATCGTGATCATGACTAAACATAGCTACCTCGGTGAAGCGCAACTCCAACTTACTGATGCCAACACTTATGAGATTTTAACATCAGATCCTACGAAGGAGTTGGCCACACACATCAAGAATATCACAACATCAGCATTGAAAGATAAATGGATATCGAATAAAGAGTGGAGATTTTTAAATCCTACTAATACCACGTTGGCACGGTTTTACTTGGTTCCTAAGATCCACAAGAGGCTTATTGATCCGCCTGGTAGACCCATTGTGTCTACCCGGGGAACTGTTTTGGAACCACTTTCGGTCTATCTAGACTCATTTTTAAGACCATTAATACCGCAGATCTCTTCCTATGTAAGAGATACGATGCATTTTTTGCAGCTGTTGGAAACATATTCTTTAACAACCAATGAACCTGATCTGTGGTTAGCGACATTAGACGTGAACGCTCTTTATACCAATATACCTCAAGAGCGAGCTCACGTTGAAGTGATGGCCTTGCTTAACACCAGATTGGACTTAACTCCGGGGCATATATCTTTTTTGGATCAGGTCACCAAGCTAGTGCTATTTCATAATCACTTTCAATTCGGAGATACCATTTATCATCAAAAAACAGGAGTGGCGATGGGCGCCCCATGCGCCCCTTCTATCGCCAACATTTATATGGGGGCTTTTGAAACCCAATGGTTGAAACAATCGGAATGGTCCAGTCATCTTCGGCTCTGGTGCCGCTACATTGATGACATTTTTGTCATATGGGTGGGCCCCGTTGAGACATTACAAGAATTTGTCAGATGGCTCAACACCAGAGAAACTTCCATTCAATTCACTAGCACATGTAGCCAATCCCATATTTCTTTTCTGGATGTTGAAGTGTATATTGAAGATACAGGGTGGGCAACTAAAGTCTATCGTAAACCCACAGATCGCAACGCTCTATTACACTATGACAGTCTTCACCCCAGAAAATTGAAGGACAGCCTCCCACTTTCACAGTTCCTCCGATATCGTAGGAACTGTTCTAACATACAAGAATTTAAACACCAAGCTGGAAATTTGAAACAACATTTTTTACAACGGGGATACCCAAAGGGCATTGTAGATAAGGCTTATAAGAGAGCTCTTTTCAACCATCGCGAACATCTGTTGCAGCCCAAGGCTCCGAAAGAGATGGATTCGTCAATCAACTTAGTTACTCAGTATTCCCCGTATAGTAGTTTGATTCAAAAGACACTTAATAAACATATGAATGTGATACATAGCATTCCAGCATTAAGAAACAAAAATGTTCGATGTGTGTGGACAAGAAACAGAAATTTGAAGGAAATAGTGAGCCCCACTGTTGTACCTATTTCCATGAATACCTTCACTGATATCTCAGTAGGACATTCTAGTTGTGGACAATGTGCATTTTGTGAGGTTAATTTAACAATTCAATCTTTTGAGCATGCAGGTAAACAATACTTTCTGCAGCATTCTACTAACTGTCAAACTTCACAAGTAATATATGCGATCCGTTGCCCCTGCTCATTGATGTACATTGGGAAGACTATGCGTTCATTCCGAACTCGTTTAGGAGAACATCGTAGCAGACTTAAATGTAAAACTCTCACTGCTCCCATGGTAGCTCATTGCTTGGCTTACCACCATACTTTTACTGACCTTCGTTGTTTCTGTGTTGAAAAAGTTAACAAGGCAATGGGAGACAAAACTTTGGATCAAACTCTCATTTACAAAGAACAACGTTGGATCTTTAAATTGCAGACAGTCATCCCTGGTGGGCTTAACACCCAGATTGATTGGACTCTTTGCATCTGATGTCAGCTATGATTTCATTGTTAAACAACAAGGCCACTCATGCTATATATAGACACTCCTCTGGTTTTCAGACCGCATGCGCGGCGTTTTTCTGATTCTTTGCAACAGTTGCATTCAGGGCGCATGAACGAGGTAAGCGGGGTCTTTACATATCCAAATATAGTCCGTTTGTCTGCTGAATGAAAACAAATGCTGATTGGAATGTTGGCATATTTTTATTGCTCTTTTGTTTCAAATAGTCGAATAACACAAAGAATAGGCTTATTTGGCCCCTGAAGAAACGGAACATATCCGTGAAACGCGATGGCGCTGAAGTAGGCGTTGGGACAAACTACATTTTAAGATAAGCCTAACTTCTGTTTTACATTATGCATCTTGGATAAGTTATTTCAAAACGCTTGGAAAAAAAACACACGTTTAAAAACAAAAAGGGTCGTTGATGTACACCAGGAGCAGTTACTGGCTTTTGTCATTGTCACTGAAAAAGCTCCGTGAGAGTCTGAGACCCGCTGTTCAAAAAACGTGTACATGTTAAAGAATTTTTATAATTCATCACTATTTGCTTTTATCTGGAGACTCAGCAATTCATATTGAGTAAAATATATATTTTTGGCTTAACTGCAATTTTACTCTTGAGTTCAAGACCAAACTAGTTTATTGTGGGTGGGGCATTTTATTATTTGTTGAAAGCCTTTTTTATCCATAGCTTCAATGAATGCATTTGACTGTGCGTCAGTGAGGGATGGGAGGTTAAAATCCCCTAGTATAAGGTAGGGTTTCCTAATGGTGGAGGCCCAGACTGATTTAAGGATTTTAGTAAGGTTTTAGTTACAGGGAGAGGGAGGTCTGTATAGTAGGCATATTGCTAGGTTTTTCTTTTCTATTTTAAGTATGTCTAATCCTTCACGGTATATGCTAGGGGACATATTTAGTTCTTCTTTGGAGATTGCAAGTACTCCTCCTCCTCTTTTTTGATCCCTGGAGCAATTAAAGACTTTATATCTCTGTACTTTTAGTTGGTTCAGGGGGATATTGTCTGTATCGGTGAGCCAAGTTTCCGTAATACACAGTACATCTGGTTTCTTGTCTGCTATCAGGTCCTGGATGAGCGGGATTTTGTTTCTTATGGATCTGACGTTAATTAGTATGAAGTTTAAATGGCTAACATAAGAACATAAGAACATAAGATATGCCATACTGGGTCAGACCAAGGTCCATCAAGCCCAGTATCCTGTTTCCAACAGTGGCCAATCTAGGTCATACGTACCTAGCAGTTTCCCCAAAAGACACAGGTTCCACAATGCTTGTACTGGGTCAAGCATTGATATCCTGGGTCCCTTCTTAATAATGGTTTATGGACCTTTCCTCCAGGAACTTGTCCAACCCATTTTTAAACCCAGCTACACTAACAGCCTTTACTACATCCTCCGGTAACAAATTCCAGAATTTGATTACACATTGAGTGAAAAAATATTTTCTTTTATTATTCTTAAGTAGTTTACCCTGAAGCTTCATTGCATGTCCCCTAGTCTTTCTATATTTTGATAACGTAAACAATCGATCTGTGTTTACCCGTTCCACTCCGTTCATTAATTTATAGACTTCTATCATATCTTCTCTCAGCCATCTCTTTTCCAGGTTAAAGAGCCCTAACCTTTTTAGCCTTTCTTCATAGGAGTATCCTTCCATCCCCTTTACCATTTTGGTGGCTCTTCTCTGAACCTTTTGAAATAACGCTATATCCTTTTTAAGATACAGTGACCAGAATTGCACACAATATTCAAGGTGCGGTCTCACCATGGAACGATATAGAGGCATTATAATATCTTTTGCTTTATTTTCCATTCCTTTCCTTATGATACCTAGCATTCTATTTGCTCTCTTGGCCGCCGCTGCACACTGGGCCAATGGTTTTAACATGTTATCCACAATGACACCTAAATCTTTTTCCTTCCATCATGTAACCATAGTTTGGGTTGTTCTTCCCTGGGTGCATAACTTTGCACTTGTCCACATTAAATTTCATCAGCCATTTTAATGCCCAGTCTTCCAATTTATCAAGATCCTCTTGCAATTTTCCACAATCCTCTTGGGTTTTAACAACTTTAAATTGATTTTTGTCATCTGCAAATTTAATAACCTCACTCGTTATTCCCCTTTCCAGGTCATTTATGAATATGTCAAAAAGCAGCGGACCCAGCACAGATCCCTGGGGTACACCACTATTCACCTTTCTCGATTGGAAAAATTGGCCATTTAGCTCTACCCTCTGCTTTCTATCTTTTAACCAGTTCCTGATCCACAATAGTACACTGCCTCCTATCCCATGACTCTTTAGTTTTGCCAAAGGTCTCTGATGAGGGACCTTGTCAAAGGCTTTCTGAAAGTCCAAATACACTATATCAACCGACTCACCTTTGTCCACCTGTTTATTCACACCTTCAAAAAAACCATAATAGATTAGTAAGACAAGATCTTCCTTGTCTAAAGCCATGTTGGCTGTCTCCCATTAGGGCATGACTATCTACATGCTGAGTAATTTTGTTCTTTTTGATGGTTTCTACCATTTTTCCCGGTACTGACGTCAGGCTCACCGGTCTGTAGTTTCCCGGGTCACCCCTGAAACCCTTTTTAAAAATTGGTGTTACATTTGCGATCCTCCAATTTTCACAGATTACTAATAGCAGGTCTGCAATCTCATATTTCAGTTCTTTCAATACCCTTGGATGTACACCATCCGGCCCAGGTGATTTGCTACTCTTGAGTTTATCTAATAGTTGTAATACATCTTCCCGATGTGTCCATATTTCCTTCAATTCTTCCGCACCTTTAAATACCACTTCAGTCATGGGTAACATCCATACATCTTCCTCAGTAAAGACCGAAGCAAAGAATTCATTTAGTCTCTCCGCTATCGCCTTGTCGCCTCTTAGTGCCCCTTTAACCCTTCTATCATCTAATGAACCAACTGACTCTCTCACAGTTTTTTTGCTATGAATGTACTTGAAAAAGTCTTTATTTCGCGTTTTTGCTTCCGCAGCAAGCTTCTTCTCAAATTCTCCCTTTGCCTGCCTTATCAATGCCTTGTATTTGACTTGCAAGTGCTTGTGCTGTTTCCAGGTTTCGTCGTTTGGCTCTTTTTTCCATTTTCTGAAAGTTGCTTTTTTGGCAACAACAGCCTCTCTGACCTCACCTTTAAACCATGCTGGCAGTTTTATGGACTTCCTTCCACTGTTCTTAAAGCGTGGAATACAGCTGGTCTGGGCTTCCAAGATAGTATTTTTCAACAACACCCAAGCTTGATGTAAGTCTTTAACCTTTGCAACTGCTCCTTGTAGTTTTTTCTTAACTATTTTCCTCATTTTATCATAGTCTCCCTTTCGAAAGTTAAAAGGTAGTACTGTGGATTTCCTTACTTTTCCTCCTACACTAATTAAATCAAACGTGACCATGCTATGATCTCTATTGCCAAGTGGCCCCAACACCCTTATCTCTTGCACTAGATCTGGTCTTCCACTAAGGACTAGGTCCAATATGGCTTCCCCTCTGGTCAGTTCATGAACCAGCTGCTCCAAGAAGAAGTCATTTATTTCATCTAGGAACTTTATCTCCCTAGCATGTCCTACCGTGACACTGACCCAGTCGATACCGGGGTAATTGAAATCACCCATTATTATTACTGCGCTGTAACTTTTGTTAGCTTCCTTGATTCTTTGAGCATTTTCATCATCCATTTGTTCATTCTGGTCAGGCGGGTCAATAGTACACCCCCACTGCCATCACTTTCCCCTTTTTACATGGAATTTCAATCCATAGAGATTGTACAGCAAATTTTGTTTCCTGCAAAACTTTAATCCTTTCTGACTCAATGCTCTTTCTAACATAGAGCGCAACCCCTCCACCAATTTGATCAGCTCTATCATTATGATATAGTTTGTACCCAGGTATCACAGTGTCCCACTGGTTGTCCTCCTTCCACCATGTCTCTGATATTTCAATCATATCTAACCTCTCATTTAGTGCTATATATTCTAACTGTCCCATCTTAATTTTTAGACTTCAAGCATTTTAGAGACTGTATTTTATTCATATTAATCTGGCTATTGGTAGACATGGGTAATTTGGGATCTTTAAGCTCTGTCTCCTCCATCCTCAAGGGCATTTGGGCTACTTTACTCTTTTTTGGAACCTCTCTGCTTTTGGTAGTATCCTTCAAGGATACATTCTTCCAAACCATGTACTCTTGGGCGACTGTCGCATTTCCCTATTAACTAGTTTAAAAGCTGCTCTATCTCCTTTTTAAAGTTTAATGTCAGCAGCCTGGTTCCATCCCGGTTAAGGTGAAGCCCATCCCTTTGGAAGAGCCCCTCCTTTCCCCAGAATGTTCCCCACTTCCTAATAAATCCAAAACCTCATCTCTGTGCCATTGTCTCATCCACGCATTGAGACTCCAGAGCTCTGCTTGCCTTTGGGTCCGGCGCATGGAATGGGAAGCATTTCAGAGAACGCTACCCTGGACGTTCTGGATTTCAACTCCCTACCTAAAAGCCTAAATTTAGCCGCCAGAACCTCCCTACCACATTTTCCTATGTCATTGGTACCGACATGTACCAAGACAGCAGAATCCTCCCCAGCACTATCTAAGACGTTATCTAGATGGCACGTGAGGTCCGCTACCTTCACACCAGGCAGGCATGTTACCAGGCGATCCTCATGTCCACCAGCCACCCAGCTATCTACATGCCTAATGATCGAATCACCAACTATAATGGCTGTCCTAACCCTTCCCTCATGGGTACATGGCCCTGGAGAAACCTCCTCGGTGCGAGAGGGTTTTACATCACCTGGAGGACAGGTCCTAGTTACAGGATCACTTCCTGCCACACCAGGGTGATGCCCTCCTGTCACGTGACCTCTCTCCTCCATGGCAACAGGGATGCTGCCAGACTGGAGGTGGGACTTCAGGACTATATTCATCCCACAAACAATTCATCCCACAAACAATTATCCATAGATATCAACTCCAACCCTAAAAATAATCCCTCACATAACCTACTCCATACCACCATTTCCCCTCCCTCATGTCCCTCTTGGAGAGTACACTTTCCAAGACACCCACACCCACACCCTGCTCACTCTAAGTCTCGGCATTACACTAGAAAACGACCCCCATGCTACTCTGATAAGAAATCTGCATGTAACTTATCCAACCTCATCCATATCCCTCTCCTCCCCCTCTCCGCTCTCCCGTTTTCATGTGCCCTATGGAACGCATGCTGAGTCATCAAAAAAAAACCCTTTTATTCATGACCTTTTCATCTCCAATGCCCTGCACCTTCTTGCCTTGACGGAGACCTATCTTCCCCCAGATGACACTGCATCCGTTGCCTCTCTCTGCTACAGGGGCTACCAGTTCTCCCATATACCCCGACTTACTGGTCGCGGTGGTGGTGTTGGCCTCCTACTCTCTCCCTCCTGCCAATTCCAACCCCTTCTGCCACCCCATGGAGACTCCTTTGAAGTCCACTCCATTCACCTCCTCTCACCACTTCCCCTCCGAATAGCTGTTATCTATCGCCCACTGGAGAAATCCAAATCAACCTTCCTCACCGACTTCGACTCCTGGCTTTCTGCCTTTATGGATCCCTCCTCCCCCACTCTTATTCTTGGCGATTTCAAGATTCACATCGACAACCTCTCTGACCCCCATGCCTCAAAGTTCCTTGCTCTTACCTCCTCGTTCGACCTCCAACTTTGCTCCACTGCCCCCATACATCTACACGGCCACTGCCTTGACCTAATACTATTCTCCAACTCCTCTCCTTCAAACCTCCGCAAATCAATCCTTCCCTTATTTGACCATCACCTCTTAACATTTACTCTTCAACTTTCACTGTCCCAACCTCGTCCTGTCTCCTCCGTCCTATTTAGAAACCTTCATAATATTGATCCCCTGACTCTCTCCTCCACCATCTCTCCATCTCTTTCCGCCATTTTATCCTCCAAGTCCGTCGACGAGGCATTATCTTCATACAATGCTACATTATCCTCAGCCCTTGACACTCTTGCCCCTCCCATCCCACGTCCTGTCATACGATCTACTCCCCAACCCTGGCTTTCACCCACAATCCATTACCTACGCATCTGCTCCCATTCTGCCGAACGTGATTGGTCCAAATCCCGCTCCCCGGAAGACCTTCTACATTTCAAATTCATGCTTGGTCCCTTCCAGTCAGCCTTAGCACTTGCCAAACAAGATTACTACATCAAGCTGAACAACTCCCTTGCCTCTGATCCTCGCCGTCTCTTTAATACCCTCAACTCCCTCCTCAAGGTCCCCCGCCCCTGATCCCGCCCTCCCTTTCGGCCCAAACCCTAGCCGACTACTTCCACGACAAAATTCACAAGATTATCCTACAATTCCCTAACCCCCCCATCTACCTCCCCTCCTCCCCTAGGCTCCTCCCCCACCCATACTCCATCTGCCACCCTCTCCTCCTTCCCTCCAAACTCTGAAGAAGAAACTACACTCCTTCTGTCCTCCTCCAAACCCACCACCTGTTAATCAGACCCTATCCCCATCCATCTCCTACGTTTCATCCCCCTCACCATTGCCCCCTCCATCACTCATATCCTCAACCTCTCACTCTCCACTGCAACTGTCCCTGTTGACTTCAAACATGCTGTTGTCACACCCCTCCTCAAGAAACACTCTCTTGATCCCACATACCCTTCTAACTATCGACCCATCTCCCTCCTTCCCTTCATATCCAAACTACTAGAGTGAGCAGTCCACCGGCGCTTCCTTGACTTCCTCACCTCCCAAGCCCTCCTCGACCCACTTCAATCCGGCTTCCGTCCTCTTCACTCCACTGAAACGGCACTCAAAAAAGTCACAAATGACCTGTTCCTGGCTAAATCCAAGTGCCTCTATTCTATCCTCATTCTTCTTGACCTTTCTGCTGCCTTTGACACCGTTGACCACGACCTTCTCCTCATCACCCTCTCCTCACTTGGCTTCAAGGACTCCGTACTTTCCTGGTTCTCCTCCTACCTCTCCCATCGCTCATTCAGCGTATGCTCTGGTGGCTCCTCCTCCTCCCCTACCCCGCTCCATGTAGGTGTACCACAGGGATCTGTCTTAGGCCCCCTCCTCTTCCCTCTCTATACCCAAAACCTGGGTGCCCTTATCTCCTCCCATGGCTTTCAGTACCATCTCTATGCCGATGACTCACAAATCTACCTCTCTACACTTAAGATTTCCCCGGCAATCCAGTCCAAGATCTCTGCCTATCTTTCGGACATCGCTGCCTGGATGTCTCATCGATGATTGAAATTGAACATGTCTAAGACTGAACTCCTTGTCTTTCCACCTAACTCCTCCCCCCACTTCCTCCTCTCTTAATCCATGTTGATGGATCTACTATCCCTCCTGTTCCCTCGGCCCGTAATCTAGAAGTTATCTTTGACACCTCTCTCTCCTTCTCTGCTCATATCCAGCTTGTAGCTAAGACCTGCCGCTTCTTTCTCTACAACATCAGCAAAATCCGCCCCTTCCTCTCTGAACACACTACCAAAACACTTATCCACTCCTTAGTCTCCTCCCACCTCGATTACTGCAACCTACTCCTTACTGGTCTTCCCGTGAGCCACCTCCTTCCCCTTCAATCTATACAAAATTCACTGCTCGACTAATCTTCTGCCAGCCTTGCCATGCCCATGTTACTCCTCTTTTCAGTTTGCTTCACTGACTCCCTGTCCAATTCCGCATCCAGTTCAAGCTTCTCCTGCTGACCTATAAATGCACTCACTCTATGGCCCCTCATTACCTCCTATCTCTTATCTCTCCCTATGTCCCCTCTCAAAATCTGCGTTCCGCTAACAAATTTCTTCTATCAATGCCCTTCACCCACACCGCTGGCTCCCGACTGCATTCCTTTCACCTTGCTGCACCTCACGCCTGGCACAACCTGCCTGCGTCTGAGAGCCAGGCACCCTCCCTGGCCCTCTTCAAGTCCAGGCTAAAGACCCACCTCTTCACCGTTGCATTCAGATCCTGACTCCTTCCTCATCCCACCCTAACCCCCATCAACGTTTTGACCAACTTCAGACTAAACTGCACCACACCATACCTTGCGTAGAACCGATTAACACTCTACACTGTTTTTAACTAATGTACTACTCTAGATTGCAAGCTCTGATGAGTACGACTCTGACGGGCAGAGACTGTCTCATGTACGCTGACTACCTCTTGTAGGTTAGGTTAGCTGTGCAGCGCTGCGTGCGTGGTGCTCTAGTAGTGCTAAATAGTAGTAGTAGTAGTAGTACTATATCCCTGTAGGTCTCGTCTATGTACCTCTCTGTCTTTCTTATGTTTTCCAAGTCTGCTACTCTAGCCTCTAGAGAATGGGCTCGTTCCCTAAGAGCAAAGAGCTCCTTGCACCTAGTGCACACGTAAGACCTCTGAGCAACTGGGAGAAAATCATACATGTGACACTCAATGCAAAAGACTGGAAAGCCCCCATCTTGCTGCTGGGACTGCTGTCTGCATCTAAGTTTTAAGCTTGTGTTTAGATCTTTCAGTTCTTTACTTACTAAGGGTTGCTATGGATATTTATACTAATAAAACTGTACCTAATACGTTTAATATACCTTGTTCACCTGAATTAATCTCAGGTCCTTAGTGTATGACTGATTTGGATAACAAGCTTCGCCTGAGAGCACCTCCTTTCCTTTAAGATGTGTAAGTACCTATAAAGCTACGATTATCCCAGGGGGTGGGTGTTAGAGTGCTGTGTCGATGTGTGTTTGTGAAGGTGTTAGAGTGCTGTAGGTGTTAGAGTGCTGTGTCGATGTGTGTTGTGAAGGTGTTAATTTGTATTAGTTTATGATGGTGTCTCTTTTGGTTGAGGGTATACCTGTGGAAAGTGTTTCCAAAAATCAATGGGAGTCTGTTTTGTCTGGGGTGGTGATAATGGATGGGGATAGGAAAGGATTGGAGGGGCTCATCTGATGGGGATAGTGCTTGAAGTGTCCGAGAGACTATAAGTAGGATGAGTATGGCGTGAGTGAGCATTGATCTGGGTTCCATTTCGATTAGCGGCCTAGCTGTAGCAATGCAGGATGAATGTTTATTCAATTACTTTGCTAAAGACAGATATATATCAGTCTGCTATAAGGATAATGCAAAAATTGCATTATCCTTGTACCAGTATGCAGGTAAGGAGTTAATTACAGGTATTTACAATGCAGTCACTTTGTAGTAATGAACAATAATTGGGACTGTATAGCATGAAGTGATTAAGCAGATTTGTAGTTACAGACCAGAGTCCACATTAAATTATACTGAATGGGATGGTTAGACAAATTTATAGATGCAGTCCAATGTCCACATACAGTCAGCTCTGTGTAAAAGTGAAAAGGTGGGTTGTACTGCATGGTGTTAGGCACATTTGTAGATACAGTGAATTCCTTACAGACAACTTTGAGGATTTAGTAAAGATTAGATATGTCACATCATTAATCTGCATGGAGTCTGTTGGAAGGGACAAAGGGAGATAGTCCTTGGGGGTGGTAATGCACGTCGGCAGTGTAAATTTGTTCGCTGAAAGCCCAGTAGAATGAGACTAGGCAGGCTTAAATGGTGGCCGGTGAATAACAGTATTTAAGAAGAGAGTATGTTCCTTAGTTCCGTAAGCAAAGGTGGGTAAGTGGACTTGGTCGGGAAGCTTGGATAGAGTGGTAGTGATCAGTAAGTAGTGTCTTAATTGATTTTCAGTTGTTTTCTTTCCAGTGAATGTTACGAGTGTGTGTAGATGTTACTTACTGCAGAGCAAGACATCCTCTGTGTATTCCGTGTTGTCTTTGTCTCTCGGTGTAGCTATATCAGTGATCCTAGGTAAGCTTTCATTGACCTGCCTCAATTCCCCACTTAAGGGCCACACCAAAGGACCCTCTGGTGAGGCCCTTAGGCGTGCTCCTGCCAGGCGCAGGTGCGCCCAATGGCACCTTCAATTTAAATTGCAGCTGGCTTCCTCTGATTGGGCCAGAGCCCCGGAGCGGGAGGAGACTGGCTTCCAGCTCTCCGGCTCTAACCCCAATCAGGGGGAGTTTAATGGTGGAGGTTGCTGCTTGGTCCTGTGCCCGATGGCGCCTTTAATTTGAATTGCAGTTGGCTTCCTCTGATTGGGCAGGAGCCCCAGAGCGGAGAGGAGACTGGCTTCCAGCTCCCCGGCTCTAACCGCTCCCCGGCTCTATCCCTGATCAGGGGGAGCTCGATGGTGGTGGTGGTGGCTGCTTGGGTACAAAAATGAGATCTAAGGTTCTTCCTTTACTCTGGGTTAGTGTGTTTGAAATATGTGTATAGTGTAGGTCAACCATGGTGTTCAAGAAGTAAATTGTTTCTTTTGTGCGTAAAGAGGAGAGGTTTAGGTCTCCCAATATGATGAGCATCCTCTGTACTGAGGTATTTGTATATGCAGTTTCTAAGATTGTTGAGAGTTCCTCATCTTTGGTATTTGGTGCATGGTATATGAGGCTGATTGATGGGTTCCTGTTAGTGATCGTTATAATGTTGCATTCATCCAAGCTATATGAGGAGATTGTGATACATTTTAAATGGTTTCGTGCAATAATGAGGACCCTTCCTCCTCTTTTTGAATTCCTAGGGAAGCTATGTACCGTGTATAGTAGGGAGGTGATTTGATTGAGGATGAAATTGTCTGTATCACATAGCCATGTTTCGGAGATACACATGGAGGCCAATTCCAATCGGGACATCTCCCAGCCTTCCAGATGTCCAAAATATGGATGGCATGAATGTGTATCTGATTCTGCACCCATGAGAGCCAGACATTCCCGGCAGTGCAGAATCGGGCACTTAGACAAGCTAGACAGGCCCTGCTTCTGCAGCGTGGGACGTCTATCCACTTCCCCTGCTAGCCCTCCCTAAGCTCCTGCTGTAGCCGCAGTGCCATGGTGTCTCATTGCCATTGCATTGGGATGCCAAGCAGGAGCACAGAAAGGCCCGATATACCCAAAAATTTCATCCTCGATGCCTGACCCTTGGTGGGGTCTACCAGGGCCAAGATCGGGTGGAAGGGTGTCACTTGATGCTTCTCCTTTCTTTGGCGGGGGGGGGGAATCCTTCCTGGTCGGATCACCGCCATCTATGGGACTTTTCCACCTTTGAGACGGAATAAGTCCCACGTCCATCTGCTCCTAGCTGAACGTACAGGGCTGTGACCGGAATAGGCCCTTTACGTCCAGGTTGTGCGGCTCACCCCTGTTCTGCCCGCTCTCCGCCCTGTTGCTGCCCCCTCCCACCCCCAACCCCAGTTTCCCACACAAAGGCCCTGTACATGCAAGAGCTTTAGGGGCAGAATAGGCTTTCAGAGAATAACAAGGGTTATACATCCAAACCAGATATACATCCCCGCTATTCGCTGTGCAGAATTACCCCCATTATGTCTAGCTTTTGGTCATTTATATTATCTATGATTGTTTGGATTTTGTTTCTTATGGAGCATACATGAATTAATGCACATGAGAGCGTTGTGTGTTGTTGAGTACCTCCCTGTGCTGTTTGGTATGCTGTTTCAGGGATTATATGAATTAACCTGGGAGTCCTCTTGTAGATCTGGTTATGATTGTAGTGTCTTTGTGGTCTATTGTTCAGTGCACCTATTATCGGTATGTGGTATGTGGTAACATGTGCGGTAATATGTTGGTGGCTGCTGCATTCGTCAGTTGTAAAAGTGTTATGAGGCTCATGGTTAGAAGCGATGTTACCATTTTATTGTATGTTTTACTGCAGTTGTGGTGCTTTTTATTCTTCCGCTCTCTAAAGTGCAGCGTTATGTTTCCCGGCTATTTGAAGGGGCTGCCTTGCCACTGACCTTGCTGCTACCCTGTTGTTTTACTCCAGTACTCTGTCCACTCCTTCGGTCCACTCCAAGGGCCACATCTAAGAGCCCTTTGGCATGGCCCTTAGGCGCAGGTGCACCTGAAGCGCAGTTGTTTTAAAGGTCTCTCCATACAAAGATTCAGCTTGTCCAAGCCTTGGTATTTTCAATAGTATCATATGGATGTGAAAGTTGAACAGTGAAAAAGAAAGACAGGAAGAAAGTCGATGCTTTTGAATTAAGGTACTGGCGAAGAATACTATGTATACCATGTACTGCCCTAAGAAGAAACCAGTCAGTACTAGCGGAGATCAAATCTAAGATTTCTTTAGAAGCTCAGATGACAAAACTTTGGCTTTCATATTTTGGACACATCATTCGAAGAGAGAGATCATTAGAGAAAGACATCATTCTTGGCAAGGTTAAAGGCAGGGCCAGCCCTAGGTCTTGATACTTTAGGGGAACTTCAAGCTTTACCCCACTGTTTCCTCTAAAAGCTGCACACTGCTGATATTTTATGCGCACACAGCCTACAGAAAATTAGAGGGAACATTGCTTTACACCGCCTCTGCCTGTAAAAATCTATTATTTAGCTTTGAATGGCTTGATGTTGCTGCCTTTCAGAAATTGCCACCCTAGGCGACTGTCTAGTTTGCCTAGTGGCTGGACCGGACCTGGTTGGAGGTCAAAGCAAAAGAGGAAAGCCAGCAATGCAATGGATCAATACAATAACAGCAGCTATGGATGTCATTCTATTAACAATGAGCTGCCTGACTGAAAACTGAACACAATTTAGGGCAACTATCCAGAGGGTCGCCATGAGTCGACACCAACTTGACGGCATTTAACAACAACCCTTTATCTTTATCTGCAAACCATGTAGGCCGTGGCATGCAAATGTCATTGTGAAGGAAGTGAACTGGTCTTGCAGGTAAATACAAATTTGCTAGATTTGGTCCATCGGAATTTTTCAAGTTCCCTAGATTAAACTGTAGCAATATATCTGTAACTAATTCCAAGGAGCCTATAACAGTTGTCGAGAAGCTGATGGGCAAGTGGAATTCCTGGCCTATCTCCTACCAAAGATGACTGGGGCAGATTTGAGCTTCTGTCCAGAAAATCTTGTTATCCTGTAGGATGTGGGCAGTACACTACAGGCTGTTGTGCTGGACCAGCTCAACCACCAGGCAAACTAGGCAGTTGCCTAGGATGGCAACTTCTAGGGGAGATCAAAGAGCAGACCGTTCAAAAATAAACAATAGATTCTGACATCCAGGGATGTATAAGGCTTAAGATTTACCTAGGGTGCCAACTCTGGGACCAGCCCTACTGTTTTTCATAGGACTTATCACTCTCTCTTATATTATACTAAATTTGCCACAACTAGCCCCTTGTCTTGGAGAGGATGTGGACAGATTAGCACACACTTGCATGCTTGGTGGTCCTGTGAGCATTCACTTTATCATTCTGGGAGATGGTCAAGGATCAGACGGCTCAGATGCTCGGTGTGCATGTAGGATTCACCTCAGCTCTATGTCTGCTTGGTTATTGGCCTGATTGTGAAATCATGTTGGATTAGTGCAGACTGGTGGAACATCTTATAAACATGGAAATGAGCGCCAAAAGCAATCCTTACTCTGGAAACCGTTTCATCCAGCGATTGATCTACCCTCATTGTTCAAATCACTAGTCCGGTGCCAGCAGTAGAGGCTAACGCTGTGTTTAGCCTGTGGGTGAGAAAGAGGATTAATTAGGGTCGGACCAACTATTGGGCAAATGAGGCGGTCGCTTAAGGTGGCAGACCTCTGTGGGTAGCACGGCACACATGGCCTACCACCTCCTTCCCCCCTATGCTGAGCTGTGCCATGCCACTGACTCCATCCCCCCACGACAGCAGCAGTCCATGGCAGGCCATGTGCTTTGGCACACATGGTCTGTTGCTTCTGACTCCCCGAAGTTGTGTTGGAGGAGATAGACGTGGCAGGACATGTGTGCCGAAGCATATGGCCTGTTGCTGTTGCTGAGCTGCCCCCCCCCCCCACGACCCTACCACTAGAATCAGCGGCAGTGGGGGGCGGCAGCACAGCTCAGCATGCGTAGGGGGAAGGGCGGAGCAAAACAGCGCATGGGGGAGAGCGGCATGGCCAGGACGTCTGCCTAGGGTGGCAGAAACCCTTGGGCCACCTCTGCCCGGTTCACATTGGTTTGCTACCCTGGACAGTCATCTGTCTTACTTCTGCATGGAATCACAGGAAACCAAAGACTATGCCTATAATGTCATAGATCAATAAGAATAATCCAACAAATGTGACTCTCTTTTTGACAATAGGGCATGCAGTAACTCTCAGTAGCCCTCTTTCTATAGAACCCGTTCAATTCTTGTGGTCCTCCATTAGCAATTAATGCACTGAAGGATAGAAACTGAAGGTAAAAATATAATATTAGATGACTCAGGGCATCTGATACAATTCCTTTATTGGTTATAAATTCAGGATAAAATAGAAAAGAACGAATAATCACAGAATTCCCAAAATCAAAGCATGCAGCATAGTGTTTTCTGCCTTACAGATGTTAGCAATCTCTCTACGATCGAACAAAACAGCCTCCATTACAGTATAGAAAATGCAGTGACAATAATAGAAGCCATCAAGTTGTCAACTTGCTAAGAGTGATATGCAAAACCTTTTAAAAGCCAACAAAAAGATGCTACTGCAACTACTACAAGGTGTGTGCCGCACTGTGCATATAGATATCACAGTCCCTGCTCAGCAGAGCTTTCAGTCTAATCAAGACAAAACACATAGAGCCTGATGCAGGAAGGGGCTCGGCCGGGGCGTCTGGAAGCCCCCAAACAGGGTGACCCCTCTAGTACCTGATTCTGCACTGCAGAAACTAGATGTTCCCACGGGTGCAGGATCAGGCACTGAGACAGTCCTGCATGCCCCTGCATCTCAGCAGAAGACATCCTCGCCGCTTCACGGCCAGCATGCCGCAATGCGGACCCCTGGTTCCCCGCTGCCCAACCCTTGATGGGGGCAGCCAAGATCCGGATCAGACAGCAGGGACTCACCATTCATGGCTCCATTGCTCCAGGGCGGACTGCCTCGCTAATACGAATGGACGCCCAGTGCTTATTCCACCTCCAAAGCAGAATAAGTTGGGCGTCCGCCTGGTGCTCCCAGACGTACAGGGCTGTGACCTCAATTGGCTCTGTAGGTCCAGTCCCACCCACACTCCACCCCCTCTCTGCACCTATGCTGCCCCATCCTGCTCTCCCCCCACAGTGGCTCTGTGCCTGTGGAAAGAGAGTCTTTCAGCATTCGGGCAGGATGGTTAGTGCAGCTGCACATCCCACAGGGACACACAGCCCCGTTATTCGCCTTACAGGCACATATTAAAACTGGTTCATTTGCTTTCTTGGGTAGTTAGTTATGGTTATATTGCTCAAAACACTCTGAGGGGCAGTAAAACAAGTCTTGTAATAAACATAAATATAAGTTAAGCTATAGGGTGTATTTGGCTTTCTGAGGCAGAAAGGTTTAGATTTGGTAATTTATTTTGATTGAGTGCAAGTGCGTTGTCGCATGGATGAGGGGGGTTTGGTTCCCATTCTGCTTTCTGGTAATGAAGCAGGGCCAGAGCTACCAAGCAGGTGCATAGGTCATCGCCTAGAGCAGCAACGTTTCCAGGACGGCCCATTTCCACCGCTGCCCCCTCTACGGGACCTGCAGCAACAACAATGAAACTAAAACACACCACTTACCCAAACTCAGCAATGCTGTGCTGCTTCTGCCCCCTCTGATGCAGACTTCCTGTTCGCATGGGGGCAAAAGTGGCTGGTCAAAGGTCAGACAGCATCGACGAGTATGGGCAAGCTCTGTGCTTTAATACCATTGCTACCGTTGCTCGTCCTGGAGGGGGTTGCAGCAAGGAGGGGAGGACTCATTTTAACATGAATGAGAGGATCATAATAGGTTTGTCAAATTTTTGGATTAAACTTTGGCCTGCCCTAGCAATTGTATTCAACAAAAACATATTGGAGATAGTTTAAACTTCTTCTACTGACCTACAAGTGCATTCACTCGGCTGCTCCTCCTTCCCTCTCCTCTCTGATCTCTCCCTAGACCTTTCCTTGAGAACTCGGCTCATCAGGCTGATCCTTCTCTTCCACTGCCAACTCCAGACTTGCTGCACTGTATACTTGTAAGAGACTCCCTGAATTAGTGCGTCAGGCTCCATCTCTGGTCCTACTTATGTCCAGGCTAAAAGTCCACCTTTTCGAGGCTGCTTTTGGATCCTCAACCTTTACTTCCCTGTTATCACCCACATGTGTAGAAACAATCTGTTGTCCCCCGTTTGCTGTGTTTGTCTTGCTTAGCTTGTAAGCTCTATGGAGCAGGGACGGTCTCTCATGCGTATAAACACAGCACTGCATGTGCCTTTTAGAGCTTTACAATGATAACTAGTAGTAGTAATTTTAGAAAAGTAGGCTCTGTGACAAAAAGGTTGTACAGAAGTAGGCAAATATTCTATAAAGACTCAGGTCCTGATTTCAAAAGGAATTTGCATGGTTTACAGCCAAGAAAACTCTGGAAATGCCTTAACCCTTTCCAGGCCGAGCCCAAAACTCTTGGGATCCAAAATTCTGACTAAATATTCCTATCAAATGGTATATAATACATGACCATAGCAGAAGGAAAATCACTATTAGAACATATTGAATAAGATGGGCACAATTTTCCTGAAATATGCAATAATTAACCCGGCTGCAGAATGTGGATTAAAAATTTAAAGTAGGCCTTGAAAGGGTTAGACGGGGATATTCAACAGCACCTACATGGTTAGTGCCATTGACCATCCCTGACTATGTCCCCTACACGCCCTGATGTTATCCGGGACGCCACAACACCAACACTAGCAGGAGCATAGGGCAGGCTGGACGGGCAGGATGGCGGATATCTCGTTGCTGCTGAATCAGGGCCATGCCAGGCTAAGTGCCCAATTCTGCAACCGTAGGAAATGGCTAGATCCCGCAGTTGCAGAATCAGGTACAATTTGGGACAGTCCAAATTTTGGTCGTCCGGATAGTCCGGATGTGCCCTGATCGGAATCAGCCTCCACGTGAATAAATTTACCTAAAAATCAGGGAGGCATTCCTGGAGGTAAGGTTCGAATAGGGAGTAGACCTAAGAACAGTATTTTGGATCTTCAAAAATATACATGCAAGTTTGGCTTAGAAAAACTTCAGTACAAATAAGAGGTGCAGATTTGTGTGCAAACGTTTCTCAAATCGATTTTCAAAGGGGAATTTTCTTTCTGAAAAATGTAAAATCTGTGGGTAAAAAGCTTCTACAGCCTTTATATTAGGAGCATTTTTTGAAAGTTGCCCTCACTGAAGCTCACCACAATCACTTGTCAAGTTGGTGTATTTTCTGCCAATAATTTGGCTTCCACTCATGATCTATAAGACTCAGTGAGGGCTATCCTGTAGTCTCTAAATCTTTTCTGAGCTATACTCAGCATAGATGGTGCTCCCCATGTCACACCTCAGCTCTCCATACTCAATTGCCGTCTTTTCATTCTGCTCAACGGTGAGCTCCACCGGCACAGTGACAGTATACTCCTTCTTCATCACTTTAACGGTCATCTTGGAGTGGGGTGGGACCTTGGTTGGCATCGTGAGCTCTACTTTATCTCTTTGGGTGATGGTCTCTGATTTCCCCTTTTCAACAGTTAAAGGAAGTTGAAATCTTGGTGCTTACAGTTGCAATTAGCTTTATGGTAAACTCTACACCGGCTTCTAAGATGGTAGTGTTGCTGAAGTTAAAATCATAAGTAACAGATGACTCATACTCTTGGGAACGAGTGCTGATGAACTCCTGCTCAAAATCAGATTTGTTTACCCCAATAATCTCATCAATTGTGCAGCAAATCTCATTTTCTTTCTTCATCTGATCCCAAATGACCTTGGATGTCACAATAGGGCATCCAGCCTTCAGAGGTCGTACATGGGATATTTTGTCATGAAATCCAATGCAGCCATAGTCTGAAAGTCCTTCTCCATTCCTTGCCAATACTCGCCATCCTCCTCTGTTTGGATGCTCATACAGGATCCAGGCACCTCCCTCAACAGTATGAGAAGATGCCATGTCATTAAAATTATCAAAAGTCAGGTTAGTCTCCTCTGTAAATGTTTTCTTCCTGCCTTGGAAGTTTGGATGCTCATAGAGTGTGATTTTAGGGTTTTTAAGATCCTCGGTGATCAGCCTCAGTGAAGATGCCTGGTCTTGTGTTTCAGTATTTGAGTAATCACCTTCTTCATACTCTTTCAGCCATCCTTCAAAATTTGGATGTTCATAGAGAATCCACGGCTGCCCAATGACTTTCACGGATGAGATGCAGTCACCAAAGCCGAAATCTCTTAGATCTCTAGCATCGGATGTGAACTCCTTGCTCAGCCCCTTGAAATCAGGGTGCTCATAAACAACAATCTTGTTAACCTTGGTTGAGGTGGCACTCATTGTGATCAGCTTTCGAGATCTGAAAAAATGTGCTGAAGAATTCTTTATCCAAGGAGACCGGGTAATGGGGTAATGCTGCAAGACAGGAAACACATTCAAAATTATTTTTTAATTTATTTAAAAAGGATTATAGTTCCCAAATCCACAAACATACTTGTCCAATATGAATTGCAAATGAAATATACAAAATATAAAACATATAATTAGGGCTTCCAGTGCTAGGTGTTCATCTTTTGGGATTTTAGGGGTTTATTTTTAAAGCAATTAGCTGTTTTCCCAGGGCTGGAAAAATAGCGTTTTTTCAGTGGTTTTGGGACATAGTAACATAGGGATATGTTTACTAAAGGGCGCTATTTGCACTGCTGCAACATTATCAGGCGATAAGGTACCTTATCGCACGATAATGGCGCTTTACCAGGCGCAGAGATGCCTTATCGCGCGATAACGCGCGCAGCGGCGCAAACGAGTGCTGAGGGTGGAGAAAGGCTACTGGAGGGCGGAGGAAGGCTCCCCAGGGGCGGAGAGAGAGAGGGACAATGGGTGGAGAGTGGGCGGGGAGAGGCTCCCTGCACACTAACGCTGTGGATTCCGGGGCTGAAAACTAACGCCAGTGAAACCCTGGCATTAGAGCAGATTTAAAGGCAAGAGAAACCATTTCCGTCAGCAATGTACAGCAAAGCCAGGGAAACTTACAAAAGTGATAAGTGTGATACATGTGCACGGAACAAAGGGCCAATAAAACATTTAAAATGACCTGAACAGAATGGAAAAAAAACATAACCAAGCTGGCTAATAGTGATATTAATGGGAAACAGCAAAAAGCACTACCGAGAAAGCTCCAAAAAAAAGATATCAATTTTGGAAGGCTCTATGCTCTGTCCCCATACAAGGTGAATGATCCCACAGTGAAATAGCGATGATCAGAGTTTCCCCTTGTTATTGGACAGGTTTCCTATGGTGTGCACATTTTCCGCAACAGCAGGGTGGGCATGTCGGAATGGGCAACTGGACAGATGCTGGAAAAGGGGATACAGAGGGCTGCAGGAGCACATGCTGTGGTGCAGCTGGGCCACAATATAGACTAGGGTGATGCCTAGGTGGCCCATACAAATGCTGAAAGAGTAGAGCAGCCAGACAGCAACTGATGAGGGCCCAACATAGGCACGAGTGAGTCTCCCACAGTGGCACAGGGATAGTACCCAGCAGGTATCCCCAAGGGCACAGAACATTGGCAGGTGGTGCTAGGTGGGAAGTGTGGACGCCTATGCAGGCACCCCTACCCCAGAACCCACACCATAGGCAGCCGACTATAGGCACATTGGATGGCCTGAGACTGCGCACCACCAGCAGAAGGGCATGTCAGTATGGTGGCGGATGGATACTAGTGGTGGAGGGGGCAGTGGCTGCTGTCCACAGCAGACCATGGTCTAGCCCTGTTTAGGTGGGTGCCATGCACTGCAACAGACAGACTCTATCTGACAACCAGTGATGGTATCCCCAGGGAATAAACTGTCCTTGTGGCCACAGTGTGGTGCAGTACACACAGCCAGTGTGTTCAGGAGTAGAAGGTCACAGGTTTAAATCCCAGCAGTGGTTACTGCCAACACAGTCCCCATATTTTACCCACTACTAAACCGTGGCAAAAAGATGGAACCTTTATTGCAGATAACATAAACATGCCTCAAACACCTATATTTTACCCTACAGAGCACAGACACCACAAACATGTGCATTACCTAGAGCAGAGTCTCCCAAATGCAGTCCTGGAGGTCCAAACACCATTCAGATTCCATGCTGTCTCTAATAAAAATGCCTGTGCTGCATTTCTATGCGCCACCCCCATGGTATGCAGATATATCTCATGCATATTCATTAGGGACAGAATGAAAACCCGAACAGGACTGGAGTTGGGAACCTCTGCCCTAGAGCAGCGGCCAACAGAGGCAGAAACACCCGCACTGACAGGCTCCATTATCCAAAGCCTCCTGGAGAGGCAGGATGTTGGGCCCTGCGTGCATCTCCCAATACTAGCACTTGGGAACCTTAGCAATGCCACCCTAAACCCAGGAATATGGTACACATATATCAAAAGGTTGCTATGATTACTGGCAGATAGCAATTCCTAAGTTAAGCACAATCTGCTCATTGAGCTGTATCATACCAACCTCTCTGATGTCTGTGGAGTGTGTTTCAGGTCTGGTGTCTGACAGTGTTCACCACCCTGGGGAGTGACCCCAACAGTATTGCGTACCATAGCCATGCCTGCACTGTGCCCAGGACTGGTGCGGTAGCCAGGGCTGCCAAAAGCCTATATAGTTGCACAATGCTGGCATAGGTGTGGGAGTGTGTGTCTGTCTATCCAGTGTGCGGTGGCTGCCAACACCTTCCTCAACCCACACTGCGTGCACTGTTGCCAGTGTTAGTCTGCCAATGTGCATAATGAGGAGCAAGGTACCGTGAGTATAGCCTTGACAGGGTGGCTTGGCCTGGATGCATCTGCAGAGGGCAATGGCTTTGACATTGTAGTGGACGGCCACCACCTGCACGGACAGGGTGGCCACAGCATGTCCTGCTGGGAGGTCACTCTCACCCTGACTGAGCAGTGACCACGGCATGGCTAGGTTCCCCCATAGTGCTACAATGTATTTTTCTCAAGTGATTTTTTATGGGTTATTTCTGGGGCCCGATCACTGACTTGTCTGCTTGGTGGGTGTGCTCACATCCCAGGTTTGGGTGCACACATTTCCAAGAACATGGACTAGCTAGCAGAATGTCTGCAGTTAGTATGTGTATGCTGGAACACCTTGCAGGGTGCAGTGGCTGGAAACTCACTGTACTTGCTGCTGGAGAATGTCAGATAGTGGTGGGTGGTGGGTGGGGGGTGAGTGGGGGAGGGGGTGGGCAGCTGGCATTTCCAGGCCTACTGTCTGTCTGCCATTGCCTTAGGGATATGTACAGATCTGCATGGACTGCCCTGTAGGGTGTCTGTCCCCCAGCAGGACTGGTGTTGACGGTCCCTTCTGCTGCCACCATTGCAGAGATGTAGAATGTGGATTGGTTGGAGGGAGATCCTGTTCCCCACCCTGAGCCACAGAGGGTGGGTTGGGTGGTGGTACATAATCTGCCTATGGGTCTGAACACCCCCTCCCCTTCACTTACATCATGTTACCATGGCACCAACATAGAATATGCACTATTCTGGGTGCATCATAGACCATAAGGGCTAGACCTGATTGACAACTACAGATAGATACTAATGTATCCTAGGTGTATCTGCAGGAACTACCTATCACACACGCTGGCACTGAAGGGTACCAGCAACATCGCCTATTCCTTCCATGAAAGGTGCTGCGGACCTGGTGCTGGCCGCCCCACCTCACCCTCCGGGTGAGCACAGTACCCACACAATGTGACGGTCTGTAGCTACTCTGTGCCACTAACGCACACTGTCGGCACCCCCTACTAGGCTGAGGTGCTGTGGGGGTTGTGATAAGGAAACTTATCATAGTTTCAGGAAGGAGCTATAGTAGAGGTGAAGTGACTCTGAACAAGCAACCTGTCTGTTCTGGTAGAAATAATAAAACAGAATGTGTCCATAAAAGACTACCAGTCCCAGAATGCACCAGGTTTCCAACAGCCATTAGAAGAGCTTGAAGTGGGGAAACGTGTGTTCAATCAAGAGGGCTATGAGGTAATCCCCAAGCACTCATCTCCAAGGGCAGGGCTTGATTCAGCACAGCTGCGCTGTGCTAGGGTGGAGCATTCATCTAAGCAAGATAAAAGAAAAGCTTATCTACAGAGAAATCATCAGAGGCATCTGGATCAGAAGCACCTTGTCCATCCTGATCATCAGCAGCAGAAGCCAGAGCTGACGGACAGAGAGAGAAAGAAACACCTTGGAAGAAAGAAGTGAAAAGCATTTGGAAGGTCTAAATAGTCCATAGCAGTACGTATACTGGGAGGCATTCCAGAGGCAAGCATACACCACTGGACTGGGAAAGCCAGAGGAGTGGGGCTGCAGAGCCAGGAATCCCTGGATGGCACCTGTGAGGGAGACGGCTGCACTTGGAAGGGACCCTAAGACCAGTGCAAGAAGGTATGTGAAGAGAGATCCAGTGTCCAGGGATTTTGATTGGAAGGCTGGACATAAGAACTGGAATTACATACTGGCCAGGATATTTAGAGAGGAACTCTAACAGCAATGGAAGCTCAGGTATGAACACTGATTTATGCCCTAGCTCTTCACTGGGAAGACAGCAGGGAAACAAGTATTGTCCTGAGAGTGTTCCATTGAGAAATTCCTCTGTGCCAATCCATGATATGAAACCTATGATAGTTGAAGAAGGGGGAGATGTTGAATACATGGATTGCTGTCTGTCTAAACTTCTGTGGTAATATGCTGTTACAAAAATACAACAACCATCACAAAGAAATATAAACTTGTTCTTTAATCTACTCAGAAAAGCTTCTGAGTAGGATTTGAGCCACGTAATAGAAAGTAAACCAGCCAAGAGGGTTTCAGCTGGTTAATTGTTAGCAATTGAGCCTTGCCTAATTGCCAGTGAGCTCTGAGGGGACCCTTCTTAGTGTGTTTGAACATACAATAGGTTGTCCCGGGAAAAGAACGGTTTTTTTTTCTACTTTGTGGGGGTTTGTTTGTTCTTTGAAGCACTGCTAAGAAGATATTAGCAGGTGCCTACAGAAAAGACCTTTTGGTTCCCATCCAGGTCTTTATGCTTTGATTTGATTGCTTAACAAGTTCAGATGTTGTTTTTCCTTATTTTGTTTTCTAAGCATGATACTGAAAGCAAGTATTCCTTTTTATGTGCTACCAAGTATATCTGTGTTGGGAGAAATAACCCCATAAATAAATATCTTCTTTGCTTTACCCTTGAGCAAGCACAACTAATTTATTGTGACGGCTGAGTCTGGTATGAATGGACTACATTTCCCACAATCCTTTGCAAGTCATATTAATATTTGCCTTTGCCAAGACTGTGGACATTCTCACCCAGCGCCCCCATTGACAGGGTGAACTCGGTCAGTTCCCCCTATAAGGATGAGGTGCTGTTGGGTGCATACCCCATCTTGTGATCATCTCTAGACTGCTGATTTGCATGTGCTGTGCATCATGGGTACGGGTGGGTTGACCCTATCCTGGTTACCACAGCAGAATGGTTGTGTGGTGACGTGCAGTCCTTCTGTAGCCAACCAGGGGTTTATTTGTAGCTATAGCCCACTGGTTACTTTACTGCCTGTAGAGCCAGAGATCATGGGCTTGATCCCACAGTGGGGTGATTTGATAGAGTTGTCCATTTTTAATGTGAATTAGTGCTGCCAGAAAAAAACACCCTCACAGTGGCTGTACCGCCTTCAGGTACCCCATAAAGTGCCTTATAAGGGCACCCTATAAAGTTGGCCTTATAAAAGCGCCTTATAAGGTCCTCTATTAGGGGACATTATCGCGGTGCCCTTGAGTGGACAGTGGCACTAATTATAATGTGCCCTCTGGAGTGCCTTATATTGAACCTTATGCGGCACCTTAGGTAACGGCCTGTGAGGGTGTGTTGGCTGGCAGCACTATTTAAAATAAAATATAATGCCTCAAAGAGCTCTAACATAAACGTAAACAATAACACCTCACCAGCCTTATTCATAAGGCACACTGGGGATTCCAAAACCCATGACCCCTGTGACATCAGTCAATGTATTAACCAAGGTGCTACACCGCTGCTACTCTATTTTGCATGTCAGCACACCCTACTTAAGACTAATGTGCGTTCAACGTGGCCACGCCTCCCTCTATCGTGTGCATAATGTGCGCCACCGCATTCTTATTGTGTGATTGCTACGGTTAGACCGGAACGCCCACTCTCCTTAGGGCATCCTGCACATTATTGCTGGGTGCACCTTAAAAACTGTTTAGTAAACATACCCCCTTGTGTAACTATTTTGCAAACCATTGCTATGTGAAATGGCATAGTACACTGGTTAATACAATGCCCCCTAATAGCCAGTGGGGATGGGTTTGAGACCCCGAGTGTGGCAACAGCCAGAGAACTGCATAATAAACAAGTTCTATTTATTTTGTCAGAACTGTGTCCTGCATCATAGATATTTATATATTGTTTGTGACACCATTTCCGGTGTACCAGCTGGTGGCATAGGCATGGGCGCGCTGTGCGCTTCAGTGATGCGCAGCCATTTAGCGCGCTGCTGCATGCCCATGGTGCATTGTGGGCTGCGTCCCGTTCGTCCGTGAAGCAAGGCATTGGTGAAATGG